>JBBPBX010043312.1:0-15833 GCA_038048925.1 Garcialebias charrua | reverse complement strand
CTGCAGGACCCTGAGCTGATTAGACTTCCCAGCTCAGCGAATTGCTCCAGACAGGACGGCAGCTCTGATTGCTAACCCAGCTTGAAAATAGTCTCCACTGCCCAGTATTAGCATGAATATTTTGATATAGATCGATAAGCAATCTCCACTCCATAAGAAATGCCAGCAGCCTTCATTTGGCTGATCAAAGGCACATCAGCCAACGGGCGACAGCTAGCTATTGTTTTTCAGCTCTAGTTGTGTTGAGGGAGCGAATCCATGGGAGGGATCCACGAGCACCGCTTCTCCACTCTGCCCACCTAATTGTGGAAACAATCACTGCTTCACAGGATTCCATCTTCCAGGGACGGACCACTCAAATGAGGGAGGTAGAAGGCCCGACCACAGGGGGACAGACTTCATTACGGCTGTGGTCTCAAACCACTTGGCCACCAGATGCTGTTGACCCGGAAGTAAAAGCAGGGTCAGCAATCTATTTATTTACCTTTTCAGCAGCTAAAATTGTATTGCACTGCTAGACACTGGAAAGGGGTCAGGATTGATCACTGTTATTGTGGGCAGCAAGAGTCAAGGAAGTTGTCAGGATTTCTTTTAATTTTCATTAAATACAAGAGATTTGGTTTAAAATAAAGCTTTTAAAGATGACACCAAACTTCAATCTTTCATATCAGGCTTTTGTCCCCCATGCTGTACAGTAGTCCCTCACTACTTCGCGGTTCGACTTTTTCAGACTCGCTCTTTTACATTTTTTTTTTCAAAGTACGATTGTACACACACACAAAAAAAAGATTGTACACGACATACAATTGTAATATTACTCACGCAATTGGGACAGCATGGGATACAGTAAAAAGTTAACGAAAAAAACTTTGGACAGAGGCGCCACCATTTTGTAGTTTTCTCTCAAGTATCGCCAGTCAAAAGAACTACATTACCAAGAAGCCAACAGGGCTGCCTTCCGGCTGCTGCTTTCTGCTGAAAAGGAGGGAAAGTTTTGATCCGATCCAGACCTGACTAAAACGTTCAGTCCTTATTCATAGAGCTGGTGAGTAAAATGTTGCAGTACTGCACAGTCCATATACACATGTTGTTAAAATTACATATAAGAGTTAGAACATTACAAGAGTGTGGGAAGGGTTTATAAAGCTTTAAAATATTTATAAATACTAAAATAAATATAGCGTTCCTACGTCAATGTTTTTCACTTATTGTGGGGTGCAGGGGCTGCCGGCCAATAGGGGGCGCTAGGGCGCCGCCCCACTGGAACTTTTGGAGCTATTCACCATTTTACATTGAAGACTTAATTTTTTTTAATAAAAATGAAATAATAAACTAAAAATATTTTGAAATATATGCATATATGTTTCTAGTTGTGTAGGATAAATATTTTATGAGTAATGATGAGTTATATTGTTTGTTTCAAAAACGTTTTCTGATTGGTGACGTATTTCCGGTCCAGGGGGCGCATGAATCTTAGCCATAGACTTTCGTTATAAATGGCGCATGCGCAGTTATTCCACGACGTTCCAAAACAATGGAAAGATGCAGGGCGCTGATTTCAGCGCCCTGGATACGTCCAACGTGAGCTCTACCTACCGATCATGTACTTCCGGTCTTTTTTTTTTTGTCTGGGAAATGTGCCGTGCACAAGCAGGCTGGCTCAGGTAGGTTTTAAATAATTGAAAGCCCTTTATCTAATGCCTATTTGCCATTTCTGACTGATATGCCTCTCAACTTTTAGATGTCTCTGTTTGTGAAAAAGTCTTCAGCTGACTGTAGGTGTATCCCAATCCGATGGCTGCATGGGTCTAAGGCCGCATTTGAAGGCTGCTGACGTCACAGCGATGCGCCAAGGCCTGTCCCAATTCGAAGACTCCTTCAATGCAGCCGACGAATGTGGCCTACTTTTCCCCGAATTTGAAGGACAGGTCCCGTGGATCCTTCAAGACGGAGGCTATCCCAAAATGCATTGCGTTTACACTGCGCGTGCGTATTGAGGGAAAAAATGTTTGTTGCTCTTTTTGCCAACTGTGATATCTTATTTCCTCTGTTCAGGACTGCAAATATCCAGGGTCAGGGGAAGGAGTGAGTGGGAAGCCCACTGCTGCGACGTGGCCCTGGTTTGTCCTCATGGATGAGGCGTTAGGACAGAGACCTTGCATTGCACCTCCTGTCCTAATTGCCTCCATCCGTGAGGACACTCCAGGTCCAAGCACAGCAGTGGGTGACCAGGACGACAGGGCTCAGGAGGAGGAAAGAACGGAACAGAGACGGGGAAGAAAGAGGCAGAAGAACAGAGAGGATGAGTTAATGGACTTAATCAGAGAAGATATGAAGCTGCAGAGGGAGGCAGAAGAGAGAAGGGCGAATGAAAGTAGGGAGATGATGGAAAGAGTTTTTAGTATTCTAGAAAAAAATGCAAATACCGGTAAATAAATTGTCTTTTTATGAGTTTGAAAAATGTGTTTTTCTTTGTTTTGTTTTAATTTTGAAAAAATAAATTGATTACAAAAACTAGTTGTCTATAATTCATTTTATTAACAGTAAGTTAATTCAAAACAACAAAAGGTTCTGTGGCGTGCCAGCCCTGCAAAACCACGGGACACCACCTGCAGGTCCTCTGGGTTTTTAGGCAGGTGGATGACACCATGATGGACAGCAGAACGAGGCGTCCCAAACACTCCTGACTGAGACCACCTGCAGGATGCTCCACCTACCAGCCAGAAAACAGTTGTCGCCCCCCAACCATGTCATGAATCCAGGTCCAAGAGATGAAGCAACACCTCCAGAGACTCCCTGCATCATCAGAAATCCAGTCTAGGATCTTCTTGGTTAAAGTAACGGTCCAGGACTGGGATATTCAGATTAATCCTCCAGTACAAGGGTCTGGTCTGGTTCAGGACATGTAGAGAACAACAAAAACATTATTAGTTTAAGATTTAATTTTTTACAAGATATTAAAGTATTATAATAATGAGGCTTAAGGTAAATATACTGATGCTCAATGGACCTTACCAAGCTCCGCCCAGAAACGCCCCCTAAGCTCCAAGATGGCTGCCCGTCTCCCAAGCGCAGCTTTGTTGTCAATAGAAAACATGGCGTCGACTGACTGCAGGGTATTTTTGAGTCGAATAGTGTATCATTTCTGCCAGATTCCAACAAAATATCAGCCATGACAATGGACAGGGGAACCAACAAGTTCATGTTATTTTTTTTTGTGGACGTTATCAAGTTGTTTGATCCACGCGATGCCTCCAAACAGCGTGCGCGTCACCGCAAATGCTACCGTCTGATGGGGAAAACAGCTCCTCACACGCTCAGGCTCAGCATTATTACAGCTGTGGACAGGATCACTGATGCCTATTGTCCTGCAAGGCTGGGTAAGTCAGGCATTCATGGTTTTGAGGGTTACTTTTGAAATCAGCGATTTCTATTGTTGGCAAAAGTTTGTGTGCCTTGGTCGCAAAGCTAATGCTAACTGTAATCTCCATTCATTCCTTAAGTGGTTGGTTAGCCGTTGCTGCTTTAGCTGCTAAACACGCCGACAGCGACTTTTGTGAGGGCTAACGAGCTCAGCCGTCTGGTGTGTTAGTTAAAATCCAGCCTTCGTGTCACGATTTTGTGCAGTTTTAGGTGAAATCGACAGTAGAGCTCGTTGTGTTAGCTAGCTCATGTGGGGTTAGCGGAGCTGTTTCTTCCCAACTTCCAGGACGTTCAGTGAACTGTGGCTTTCTCTCATCGTGACCGCGTGTTGTTAACTAGCAGGTTTCAAAAGCAGGTCAACCCTTCTCTGCTGGTGAAAGAAATAATTGTTCAGTTTTGTGGTCGTGCACAAGCTTTGATCCAAGCAAGGCATTCAGTTTCACATATAGGGAAACGGTGAATTTTACTTCCACAAATACGGTCAGGGTACCTGACATCTCCTGTACAGATACCCCACTGACGGTGGAGGACAATTTTTCCAGCCCTGACGCAGAAAAAATCTGCACGTATGCTAGCTAGCAATGTAAGTAGCATGTGGTGCCGGTCTCACAAACGCTACCGTAGCGTTTGTTTTGTGAGACCGGCACGCACGTGGAAGCTGCGCTGTGACGTGTTATGGGTATTAGCCAATGAAACGCGGCCCTGTGGGCGGAGCTTGGTAAGGTCCATTAAAACACTTGAGTGCTATTTTATTAATAAAAGAGATGAAAAGACCCTGTTTTTAACATTTTTACAACCCCTTTATGTACTAATGGATTTTATACAATAAAATATTGGAAAATGTTATGCTGTATTCTAAATTTGAAAAATTTCAAATACTGTAAGTTATTATTTAAAATTTTAAACAAGTTATAAATATTAAACTAGTATATTGTTTTATTAAATTATTAGTAAATAGATAAATTTTTGATTTATTTATTATGCACAAGTTAAAGAAAGTTAATACAGTACTGACAATGAAATTATATTAATATATATATATAATTACTTTTTTTTTGTAACTTTATTGCATGCTTTAGCATTTTTCGTTTGTTTGCTCTTTGTTGTTTTAGTGAGTCAAATTGGTTCTTCTTATCCTGAGCATTTAATTGTACCTTGTGTTACACGATTTGAACTTGAAACATTTTTTTTTTTCAATTTTGAGAAATAGCCCACCCGGTGGACATTTCAGGAGCCGCCACTGGTGGGGTGTCTGGAACGTAACCCCGCAATAAATGAAAGACTACTGTACATACATTTTGAAATGTAAAGCTTTTACTTCTGCATCCATTTAACAGCAGGGGTGGCAGGACTGATCACTCCCTTCACAAGACTAACCCCTTGGATTTTCCAGAACCCATAAAGGGGCGCAGGTGTGACCCAAGCATTTAGCAGTTAACTTGTGTGGAGTGAGACCACACGCCACTGACAGACGAGAGGCTCCCACACAAGATCGGCAAGGGAGGCCAAAAAAGGACCCAGTAAAGGGAATTGTAAACTGCTGGTTAAATTCATTAGGAAGTGTCACTTTATTCCAGAGCAGCCTGAGCAGGCCGATTAAAAAGTGGTAATCAGGATTAATTAGGGGAATATATGTGTGAGGATTAGCAGGCCTGTCCTGGGCAGCTCTATCTTCGACCACGCATCTCTTTATTTATCCGTCATCCTGGTGAGAATTTCAGCTCCGCTGCCCAATCTCTGTAACTCTCCTTCCCTAAGTGTCTCGTCATTTCACCAACATCTCAGTCTGTTTGCATCTTTCTCCCACACAACTTACCACTTTTCATTCAACCTTGTTGTGACTTCAATAAAGTCATATTTGAAAGTTGCTTTGCTTCATTTCTGCTTAAAATGTCTAGCTTTTAGATAAGAAAGCTCTTCACTGTGCTGTAAAATGGGATAAGTTTATATTTATTGATAGTAAAAAATGTGATGTACCTTTTAGGATTGCTCAGTCTGCCAACAATGTTTTTTTTTTTTTGGTGGTTTACCTGAAAAAGTTTTAAATTTACAAAAGTGCACACACTGCATTATATCTACCGGTAATTACAAATACTGATGCATTTTAAGCATCATCAAACTATATTTTTATTTTCTCATTTGCAAATGAGCACATAATACCTTTAAAGCTCCTGCAGCATACCTCGTTTCAGAACAGATGCATAATGGGATATTTTTTACACCAACAACCACTTATTGTCAGCACAAATTTCAGTTAGGCCCCCTCTGGCCAGATTTATTGCTGAAATCTTCCAAACTGCTGGTTTATCACGGTGTTTATATTATTGCTTCAACATGTTTCAGTTAACATAACCTTGAATCACTGCAGTTCAAGTGCAAGGATGGGCTGTTTTGCTTGCGGTGCAGCCCCATCATTGATGTTAGCAGATGACGCATGCCCTGTTCCTTGGCACAAGCTCAGATCAAATCTTTCATCCTGCTCGACTCTCAAATGCAACCATGGTGGCCCCAAACATGCGGGGTAATAATAGAAATTCAACACCCGCCTTTTTTTTTTTTGTTGTTGATTTGATGAGAAAATAATTTGGCTGGCAGGAGACTTTTAGAGTTTTTAGTGAACAATCTGTGAGCAGGAAATGAGATGTGGCACAGTTTTTCAGGTGGCCTTGTTGAAGAGCAGAACGTTACAATGCAGACATGGTCCAAACACTCATAAAAATGCCTCAAGTGCCGTCCTATAGATCCTGTTTGCTTTAGAGGGCAAGAACGGAGAGTCTAAAGCCAGCAGACCACACAAGATGACCAAACAAAGTAATAACAAAGACAGTAAAAGATAAGTGCATACCAAAAACTAACTGTAGTTTTTGAACATTTGGTAACTGAACAAAAGTCACAAATCTCTCACTGCATAGATATTAATGTTATCTGAACCAAGCTGAGCGGAGACACTGAGGCACTAAACTAGTCAGGAAGAGTATATTGGATGCAATCAACAGGGATACATTATAAGCAGTTGGGATATTTCCTCCTCATCCAATACTTACAAACACAGTTTACTTCCCTGTGCAACTTAATGATTTTTTGTGGATCTGAAAACAGGTTTGGGTGAAGCTGAGGACTTAAATAATAGCAGGAGGAGTATTGAACCTCTTCGAAAAAGATCAAATGCAGCTTTCATTAGTTTAGTACAGCGCCAGGGCTCATTGATGACTTGTCAGACAGTCTTCCCTTCAATACGCAGCGAGAGGCTCTAAAAATCATCCTTTTACTGAGCCCTCTCAGCTGTAAATTCAGCCCAGCTCAATACTTCTCACCCCCCCTTCTCTAAACCTCCATTATTTCTTACCATGGATTAACCCTGTGCTGCTGATCAAAAGGAAGCTTCTCTGAGTATCTGCACAGAGCCAAACCTGTCCGTCCATTAGCCGGTCATAATGAAATCTTCAGCTTATTATTATGGAAAAATCCATTGTTTGTCCACAGGTACCATATTTAGTGGGAGAGCATGATCTTCTGGAGGATTAAGGAAATGCTTCAGGGGGTTGTGCTGCGCTTCAGAGATGAAGACGGGGGGTGGTGGTGTTGATGGGATGGGAAAAGGGAGGGCTGAAATTACCTCACAAAATCAGGGGTCTTGTGCACCTATTGTTGGGTGAGACTGTTTCCAATTAAGACAGCATCAACCACACAAAACAACATTGTCACGCAGTAGACAGAGCTCCTCTTCCCACAGGAATGTGATTGCATCCTTTAGGGACTAATGACGATGTCACTGTCCTGTAGTGGCAGGGCTTTTGACTTGGGACCCGAAGGACGTGGGTTCGCGTCCCGGCCACTACACACCTTGGGGTGTCTATGAGTGCACACCTAATTCTCCAGCTCCCCGAGCGCTTTCTGGCTGCTCACTGCACCACCTGGTGGTGGTTGGGTTAAATGCAGAGACGAATTTCGTCTGTGTATGGGAAACATACACAGATGACAGACAACGACATTATTATTATTATTATTTACCTGCACTTCTTTGCTGTTCAAGCGATTTGATGTAGACATAGCCACAATGAGCATCAAAGCATCTGCATGAGATACTGATCATATTTAGGCACTGCGTTCAAGAGCTGACCCCGGCATGTGACTAGAATCCACACTCATTCCTCATACATTAGCCTGCCACTGTGTTTGAAGTGTACTTACAGTAAATATGATACATACACCAGGGCTAAAAGCTTTACATAAAACTGTCTTCAAAGAGCATATTAAGCCATCTTTGTTTACAAGAGACGAGTCAGAGAAAGGAGACAGTTTGGCACAGCGGTCGTAAAACGCTGTGCTCCTCACCTCACTGGCATGCACAAATACACACAGCGGCGTGCAGACAACGCAGACACGTGGGTAAATCACTGGGGATGGGAGCATTTAAGATGGAGTGTCACATTTCTATGTAATAAATAGCACAGATTGATTTGACCTCACCGCCAGGCGCAGCAGTTTACTCTTATGCACGAGTTAAGAAAAATGGAAGCTCTTACTCTCTGGGGATCCTTTAGAGGGAAATCAGATAGCCTGTTGTGGGTTTGAGGTTGTGGCGATCCAGCCATGTCAATATGGGCTGGCTGTCGGGCGATCAGCTTCTCCACTGACTTTCACAGCAAGATCGTCGAAACCAAAGGGAGAAGCACAACCTCAAACATCTAAGGTTGTTATACCAGTTCAACTTCAAATCAGGTGAGAGAAGGTCAAATGTTTTCTCTTACTTTTGTCTTTGGGACAGTAAACCTATTAGAAACCATTACGTCATATCCAAAACAATCTTTTTTTTTCTCACTACGCCTATTGAGGGCTTCATCGTCTGTATGTGACAGTCAGCCACCACCTTTAAGCCTCCAATAGACCTCAGCGTCCTCCTTATACGCCTCTGTACGACGTACGTACGCTGTGGCAAAAGCGTAGCCCCCGCGTAGCCCCTCGGGCACAAACGCGCAAAGCTCTTTTTTTACGACCGCGTACGCTTGAGCGGTGTCTGACCATAAACTTCCCCGGCGCCGGACTGTTTTGTATGTTACACAAATGAATTAAATTCCTCTTCTTTATCGCTGATCGGGCCTTTTCTTTTGTTTTTTTGCCAAAAGTCAAGTAATCGCTTCTTCCTCCGTTCACTCGATGACTGAAATGAATGAATTCAGGTCCTACCTGGCTGCGGGAGGTTTTATATATTTCCTGGTGGGCGGTGAGCTGCAGGAAAAGCGCTCCCTGTTATTATTTTTATTTCTTAGAACTTTTTATAACATATAAAGTAGAAACACCGCAGCAGAACGGGCAGCGGGCTGCTTTCATGATGAGCTCTCAAGTGTTCTGACGAGCTGTCAATCATTTCAGTAGGCGTGTCAGCAAGTGACCAATCAGCGACCTCAGTTTGTCCCCTCTGCACGCATCTGCAGAGGGGACAGCTGGAGCTGCTCACAGTACAACAAGGATTTGGAGCGAAAACGCGAGCATTTAAAAAAAAAAAAAAAGAGCTATAACAGCGAACGCATGCGCACAGAATGCGCGTGTAGAGTGGCGTCCAGGTAGGACGCTCAGGTCTATTGGACCCTTTAGAATTCGGGAGGGGGCGGGGGGGGATTACATCAAGAGGCTGTGAATATTTTTGCCAATTAACAAAATATTCAGTTTCACAAGAGGTTCTCAGGGAATGCTTTAAGGGTGAAGAGAGAGACCAGATTCCAGCAGGTGTAGACTCTGATTTGAAGCACATCACCAGTGGCCAAATGGCTTCTTCCTCTGCAAAACAGCACAAATCTGCAACCTTAAACAGGGGGCGGTGTTGCTGAAGGTATTTACATTGACAGAAGGGGAGGAAATTGCTTGAGACACAGGGCAAAAATGTCAGTGTATCTGGCTCCCACGTGCAGGAAGTAGCTGCTGAAACACATTGTTTGCAACTTCAGCATCACGCACGCAACTTATGGCATTGTGAGTAATGTTACCCTGGTTTTAGCCACACACTTTTCATCTCTTGAGAACCCTGAACAACTTTGATAACAGAGGGCTTGAAAGTGAAAAAGCCCACATAAGCATGAACAGAGGCACACAGAAGCTGATCTCAGACACAAACATGTGGTGCCCATAAACCCCCACATCCTATTCAGGGTAATTATATTGCAAGAGCCACATGAGTTATCAGTGACGTAACGTGTGGTGACAACATCCTCAGAACATGTCAACCACACCAAACAGGAGCTACCAAACGTGATGACTAGAGTTTGCTTTTACAGAACTGGAGAAGGTCTGAATTGGAGTTTGAGCAGAAAATAATAGGGAATAAAAAGTTAATGTGTTACGATGTGCGGTATTTAAGAGTCTAGAGCCAAAGAATGGCACCAAGAGCTCAAAAAATAACATGAATTTATTTAACAAAACAAACTAACAAGCTACCGGTACATCATCAAGAACATTTAATCATCCTCAATCTGTCTGAGACAATTCAATCCAAGGTGGTACACCGGCTTCACTGGTCTAAGATCAAAACCAACCTGGACCCCAAATATAATCATTGTAAACAAACTCCAGCTACACTCCTGCATACATTCTGGAACTGTCCCAAACTGCAGACCTTCTGGCAATCTGTTCCCTTTCAGTCATATCTCTCGGTGCTACATATGCTATGGGAATTGCGCCCCCACGCGATTACCTGAAGGAATACATTCACGCCTTTACGGCAGGGGAGTCAGCGTTGCACCAGAGGCCCCGCCCTCTGGGTACTTAAGCCGCTGACGCCCATTCATAATTCTTTTTGCCCTTCACCTCACTTAAAACCTGAACTTCGTGGGACTTCTCTGTTGTCGCATCGCTCGATCTGAGGTGAGCTTGCTCCCTACGCTGAGCGTACAGAGACATTTTCCTGCTTACTGCTGGGCTGGCGAAAGCTAGTCCAGTGTTTTTCTACTTACCTCAAAGTTTTCTTCTCTTTCCGCAGCTGCTTCGCTCGACGGCACTAACTGCGTCACAACACTCCCTGCTAACCATTAGCAAGCTAGCCAGCGAAAGCAAGACGACGGAGAGGACGGCTTTGAACAAAAGGAAACTAGGAACAGCCTCGACGCTTCTCGTCTCCGGACATGGCAAACGGAGGACAAAGAAGAAGAAAACCAGCAGGACGACGAGCCTTCGCTCGCGCCCCTGCCCCAACGGATGCGGCTACTCCCTCTCGGTGACGGACACCCACGAGGCCTGTCCTGTCTGCCTAGGGATTCTGCACGCGAGAAAAGCGTTGGAATTCCCCGACTCCTGCTCCCACTGCTGTCGGATGCCGGCGGTAGTGAGGAAACACCACGCGGACGCGTTGGCTAAATCCATGGCGAAGGCCGCGGCGCTGAAGGCCGCACGCCGCACAAAGCTGCTCGCTCCCGAGCCGGAGCTCGAGAACGTGGACCTGGAATGCAACGGTCAAGTCGGGGATGAGAACGTGTCGGACTCCTTGGTTGCCGTCGAGGACTCGACGCCCGAAGTGTCTGACCAAGACGCCGAGTACGGTTACTGAGGAGAAAGTGTGGATTCCTCCCAGAACCTGGCGCAAATTCTACCGGAACCGGACGTGTCGGTCCCTGCTCTGTTCGACCTGTGCCATAGGGCGGCGGATGCCCTGCAGGTCGCGTGGCTAGACCCCACGCCTCGCTAACAGGTTACGAGGCTGGCGGGAAACTACTTCCATGTAAAGCAGTAGCCGACAACGTCGTAAAAAATGCCCATTTTCCCGGACTTCCTCATGGAGCTCAAACCCTCCTGGGTGGAACCCGGAGCTCCCATGACGCTGCCACTATCCCGACTCCTGGATGTCGCTGGAATGGAGACAGCGGGCCTTGGCAGTGCACCCCTGATAGAGGAGACCCTGGCGGCTCATCTGGTCCCCGTAGCTACGGGGGCGAAGCCAGCATTGCCCAGCAGGACCTGCCGCGCTTCGTAGAAACAGCTTGAAAAGTGCTACAAGGCTCAGGGTCTCGCGGCTCGCGCGATGAACGTATCGACCATGGTGCAAGCGTACCTGACAGAAAAACTGCAGGATCTCCCGGTAACAAAAAACGAGCAGGCCGCAATGGAGGCCATAGAGGAGGCCCGCCACGCCTCTGACTTCGTGCTCCGCATGATGGGGACAAAAGCCATTTCGCAAGGCAGAGCAATGGCAGAAATAGTTGTCGCCCAGCGCCATCTTTGGCTGACTTTATCGAACCTCCCCAAAAACCAGAGGCCCCCCTTCCTCCAGCACCCGATCGAGCCGACGGGACTCTTCGTGGGAGCCCTGGAACGTATCCAGGCCAGGCTGGAACAAAGACGCAAACAGGCGGAAGCTCTCCGCGAGGGGCTGCCGAGAAAAAGCTTTGCACTCCCAAAGGAAGACATGCGTGGCCCTCCACGGAAGAGACCCGCTGGTGACAGTGAAACGTTCCAGTACCGGCCGAGGACCTCTTCAATGACCCCGTGTGGAACTCAGATTCGGGCCTGATGAAGCAGGACAAACTGATAATTTTACAGGTTTGCCCGCCCACGCGGTATGGGATCCTGACCTTTTGAATCCTGTCTCCACTTGTAAAACACTACGAGGAGCTGGTGACATGTGTGCGCGCACCAAACATGACTCGTCTACTGTATGTGTAATCAAAACAAAAATTGTTTCATGCATGTACAAAAATAAAAGTACCAAAGCACAAACTGCCCTTGTTCTTGACTTGAGTCCCTTTTTCATAAAATACAAACCACGTGGTCAAACTATGAACCGCAGCAAGATACACAAGCTCTGCCGGAGACGGTCAGATCTTGCGATATCTTCTGTTGGGCTAACCGCCTGCTCGAAAGAGCGCGAGATGGGGTTAAAGGCCACCCCCCGCACTAAAACATGACGAGCTGCAATTAGACATGCCTTCCAGGCTCATTGCGCACGCGCAGGCCTGGAGGGCGTGTTTACCAAATGATTGGGTCATGACAACGATATGTCATGGGCTCAAGTTGCAGTTCACCAGGAGACCATCCCCTTCACAGGGGTACTGTAGTCAAAGATTAACCCTGCTCACGCACACGTGCTGAGGGAGGAAGTTTTGACGATGCTGCAGAAAGGAGTGATAAGTTTAGTCCCGAGACGCAAACTACGCTCTGGCCACTACAGCAAGTACTTCCTAGTGCCCAAAAAGGATCATTCCCTGAGACCGATTCTGGATCTCAGGACTCTGAACAAAATAATAAAAACTTTTAAGTTCAAGATGCTTACACTGCGGCAGGTTCTCCAGTCTGTGAGACCAGGAGACTACGCATGTACAGTGGATTTGAAAGATGGTAAATGGTAAATGGTAAATGGAGCTTATTTATATAGCGCTTTTCAGCCCCCTGTGAGGAGCCCCAAAGCGCTTTACAATACCAACCATCCACCCATTCATTCAGACATTCATACACCGGTAGTGGTAGCCTGCCTTGCAAGGTGCCATCCAGACCTACCGGGAGCAATTTGGGGTTGAGTGTCTTGCCCAGGGACACAACGACACATGGTGGGCGGACGCGGGATTCGAACCTCCAACCTTCCGATCGGGGGTCGACTGCCATTACCACTGTGCCACGGCCGTCCCTCGTTCCCTTCCTTCAGGGAACATGAGTTATGGTGCATAACTTTCAGTTCCCTTTCAGTCATGTTCTCTCGGTGCAACATACTTGCTATGGGAATTGCGCCCCCGTGCGATTACCTGAAGGAATACATTCACGCCTTTTAAGACAGGGGGCGTCACCCGCGCCAGAGGTACCGCCCTTTAGGTACTTAGGCGACTGACGCCCCTCCATCTTTCTCTTTTTGCCCTTCACCTCGCAAACCTGAACTACCTCTCTTCGCGGGACTTCTGTGCTGCTCCATCGCTCAACTTGAGGTGAGCTCGCTCCCTGCACAGAGCGCACAGATAATTTTTCCCTGCGTACAGCTGGACTAGCGAAAGCTAGTCCAGCACATTTCTATAACCTCAAAGTCTTTTTATCTCCTCTCCCTGCAGGTTGCTTCGCTACAGGTGTTTTAGCTACGCCACAACTGCTATCCCAACTAACATACTAGCGGGCTAGCCAGCGATAGCGACACGACGGAGGAGACACCTGAACAACGAAGAAAAAGGATTCTGGAAGGTCTCGCTCGCCTTGTCTCGGACATGCCTCCGGAGAAGGGAAAGCGAAAGACAAAACTTCAAAGGAAAGTCAGTGGGACGGCGAGCCCAACCTCACGCGCCTGTCCCAGTGGCTATGGATTTTCCCTCGCAGCGACAGACACCCACGAGGCCTGTCCAGTCTGCCTGGGTATATTTCATGCAAGACAAGCTCTGGACGCGCCTGACTCTTGCCCACACTGCAGCCAGATGCTGGACGCGGCGCTGCGGCATGGGGTGGACCTCGTGGCCAAGGCCATGGGAGGCTCCGCTGGTCCACTGGACCCAGACACCACGGAGACCCTCACTCCGACCCCAGAGCTCGAACACATGGCTCTACACGACAGCACGCGCATCGAATGGGGCGACAACTAGGGATGGGAATTGATAAGAGATTATCAATATCAATTCCTTTATCAATGTCATTTATCGATTCAATTCCTTATCGATTCTGTTATCAATTCTCATTTGGGTAATAAAATATAGTAAACCATTTGTGTTCATAAAGAATTTAATGATCTTTCACCAAAACCAAAAATATATGTAGTATTCTGATAATTGTAGCACTTTGAGATCTGTTTGATGTAAAGTGCATTATAAATAAAAGTTATTATTATTATTATTATTATTATTATTATTATTAATTCTCAATCAGATCATCTGGACTTTTTCTTTTGTATATATGTAGTATATATGTAGTATTCCTATTTGATGATGAAGTTTCATTGTTTATTAGGAATTTCCTAATAAACAATAAAACTTAATCAAAACAAACTAGCAATGGTGGGCACCGCTAATTAAAAAATTAGTTCCACAATTTCTAAAACGCTTATTAATTTTTTTAGGTCCACAATTTCAAAAGCACAAATGTCTTATGAAAATTAGGGGAAACTAATCTAATCCGCTATTTATATATTTATATATTATATATATATATATATATATATATATATATATTTATATATAGCCGGCAGCGTTATGCAAAATTTGCACTACACTGCCAACTGAAAAGTAACAAAAATGATCCTAAAAGGATGAAATTACAAAAATCAAAGGATTTATTTAATACTTTACGTACATATATTCTATTCGGCCACGAAATTAACAAAAAATAGAATGATCTTTTAATCCCTAAAACCACTTTTAAATCTCAAATACACGGGTGTGTCGCCACCGCATTTATACATAAAAGTAACCCAAATACATGAAACTAACGACTCGCCGTCGAATGGTCGACACAAAACACACAATAAAATCCTCCGGCCACGTTAATTTGGCTTGAAACAGCGGGGTTCTCTACGGATTTATCCAAGTACCCAGCACAAACAGTAGTCACAGTTCACCCGAGTTCACCTCTGAGTGACCCGGAAGTTGTCAAGATGGAATAGTCCATTTTTAGTAGGGGGATAAAGAAATCGACCGTTTTTTATTGCGTATTTAATGATCGTTTTCATCGTAACTATAATTATTTTTATGTTAAATGTACATTAACAAGCATGAGCAATGTTAGTGATGTAGGTGACTGCACGGGGCGAGGCGGGGCCGGGGCCACTGCTGAAATGGGACCCCCAGGCATTTACCTACATGGTAGAGCCGAGTCTGTTCTCAGCTCTGCCCCCCTCCCCCTCACACCCTTTCCTCCTCTGCTGTTTACGGTGGGGAAAAAGGTAAAAAACAAGCAGCATAAGAGCTTGTAAATAAGTTTATTGGTTTTTACTGATAGATAATTAGTTATTAGCGGTACTGCATTTTAAATAAAAATAGCACAAATCCGCTTATGAATTATAAAAGTTAGTCAATTCACAAAAACGCTGACAAAAAGTTTAGGTCCACTGTAAGCGGAATAGTGCTTTAGCGCTCTCTAGCGGTCTGTGCCCACCACTGGAATAAATAAATGTACAGTGCTGTACAGTTACCAAGCACTTAGCCTATCCTAACACAGTTAAGGAGTGAGTTGAATTGTCTCCCTCCTCCCTAGCAGGCTCCATTCACATAAAAGGAGTTAGCTCCCTTTATGTGAAAGGGAGACAACTCAACTCATTCCTTCATCTTTAAAAACTGTGTAAGGATAGGCTATGTGCTTGGTGACTGTACAGTACTGTACATCTATTTATTTACATTATTTATTTGTGATCCTACTTATGAATTTTCGACTTACGAACGGCCCGTAGGTACGCAACTCACTCGTAAGTCGAGGACCACCTGTATATATATATATATATATATATATATATATCTATATCTATA
>JBBPBX010043311.1:14268-27978 GCA_038048925.1 Garcialebias charrua | reverse complement strand
TATATATATATACACTGTATACAGTATATGTATATACTGTATATATGTATGTATAAGTATATAAGTGTACAACCATATATATATGATTTTTTATTCATAAAAAAAAACACTTCAAAATATCTGAACTTATATTCTAATTAAACAATGCTTTACCAGAAAACATATCCATTTAAAGACTTTGTATGTTCATAATAAAAGTACACATAATGTTTACTTTGGAGGCAGAATTTCTTCCTGGGGAACAACAATATTTTGGCAGCAGTGTCGCAGCAATTTCCAAATGAGCAAATAAGCAGAGCTGGCCAACGCCTGACCCCAACCGAACACCTCAGACCACATACGTTACAAACAATCTAATGAGCACCCTTTATGTGCTGACTGTGCACCAGCTGCTCTGTGTCTATTCACCAGCCAAGCACCACATACTGTATGTAAGAGTACAACCATTTTGTTTTTTACGACACTAACAGTACTGTGGTTAAAATGATCTTCATATGCTACTTTTATATTTACAAAAGGCAGAAAATAACTTTTAAAACTGCATTTTCAGGTAAAAATTGGTTTTTTGTTTGTTTGAACATTTTGTTGATGATTAAACAATTCTCAAGGACATTCTGATTTTGGTAACGACAACACACTTTTGACAACTGCAACTGTTAATTTTGAAACTACACTAAGTAAATGAAAAAATCCAATAAACATTAAACAAATATTTTTGCGCTGAATTAAGACTTTGTTGGAAAAACTCGCCACAGATCGGTTTATAAATCAATGGCTGCAGTCAAGTAATTTATGCAGGTTGGATGTGGAGTTTTTCTGCACAGCTCTTTCAACATTTTTCTGTAAACAAAGCAAAAGGCGCATAATGAGGCTGTCACCTTTCGTGCAGTTGAGAGAATTTCTCCCACATATATGGCCAAGGATTTTCATTTCCTTCATTTTCAGCCTCATCTGAATGTGAATCAGATTCAGCTGATTCATCTGGATCTAGATGTGACTGTGTGTCCACTTTTCCATCACTGGCATGCTGTCTTTGCAGAGGACATTGCATTAGTTTACTCATTTGCATTTTTCCTCCCCAGCAGTGGTAAGCTAGCCAAAATCGAAGCAATATAATGCATATTTGAGGCAGTTACAAAGCATAAAAGCAAAAATGATTAATTAGTCTATGTATTTAATGATTCTTATTTTCCTATTACCAAAACCAGAGCATTTATATATTACTCAATTTCTTAACGTTTTTATCATTATTATTTACATTTTTGGGAGAACTACCATGACTTGTCCATGGAGTTGTTAGTGTTGTCATTCCTAATTAGCTAAACTTATAGTTTAAACTTCAAATTTCATGCTCAATAATCTAGGTAAAAAAATCCAACAAAGATAAGTCAGGTTCTTTGGATGGATTCTTATGTTTTTTGTTGAAATGTTTCATCCTTCATCCAAAGGACTTCATCAGTCCGAGGAGCCACAACAAACTCAGTCCCACAAGCAGCACACTCACATGGCCAATCTGTTTGATACTGTAGTGTTAAGATGTTTTCTGGAGTCTGCTGGACTAGTGAAGTCCTTTGGATGAAGGACGAAATATTTCAACAAAAAAATAAGAAACTGTCCAGAGAACCTGACTTATCTTTGTTGGATTTTTTACCTGGATTATTGAGATTGAACTTTGAAGTTCTGAACCACTTTGGCTGTGGCTGCCTCAGAGGGGTCAACAGGGGAGAGGGCATGCCCCAGAAACATCTTATCACCATCCAACTGGTTGGCCCACTATGTGAGTGTGCTCTGGTAGGACTGAGTTTGTTGTGGCTCCTTGAACTGATGAAGTCCTTTGGATGAAGGATGAAATGTTTCAACAGAAAGAAAAAAGAAACATCCAGAGGACCTGACTTAAATTTGTTGGATTTTTTTTCCTGGATTATTGCGCATGAACTTTGATCTGTTGAACCACTTTGGCCATGTCTGCCTCGGAAGAGTCAACAGGGGAGAGGACGGGCCCCAGAAACATCTTAGCACCAGCAAACTGACTGGCCCACTATGTGGGTGTACTGAGTTTGTTGTGGCTACTCGGGCTGATGAAGTCCTTTGGATAAAGGACGAAACATTTAAAAAACAACAACAACAAAAAAGAAACCATTCATTCATTCTAAAAAAGCTAAGTCTGGCCCTCTGGATATTCAAAAAAACAAAAACAAAACAAAGCAAAAAAAATTGTAGAAGCGTTTCGTCTTTCGTCCGAAAGAATTCCTCAGTCTGAGGTGCTGTATTCAGCTCAGTCTTATAACTAGCACCCTCCCACAGTGGATCAACCAGTTGGCTGATGACAGCTGAAACCAGCTGCTCACATGATCAAGGAGGGCCATCAGCCTAACGATGGATCGTTAGCACCCTGATGGTTGTTTGCTATTCACAGAGGGCTGAGTGATACTAGCAATAACAGCATTGTAAGAGGGAGACAGTTGAACCTGGAGAAGGGTGTCTGAGCTGAATGCAGCATCTCAGATTGAGGAAGTCTTTCGGACGAAAGACGAAACGTTTCCACAATTTTTTTGCTTTGCTTTGTTTTTTTTTTGTTTTTTTTTTAAATGTCCAGAGGACCAGACTTAGCTTTTTTAGATTTTTCTACCTGGATTATTGAGCATGCATCAGGGCATTCATGCATTCAACCTTCATTTATACAGGTTAGTCCCACTGAGCCTCGGGGTCGCATTTACAAGAGAGATCTGAATTTTAACAAAGAGTGATGTCAACAGTGGACAACAACAACAACAACAAACAACAACAACAACAGACAATCATAAAGGATACATACAATTTTTTTAAGCAAATGAAAATAAAATGTAATTTAAAGTATAAATAAAAGGAAAAGTAGTGAAGAAACAGCTAGATTGTAAGGCAGTGTAGAATATTAAAAACAGGAATATATCTGCATTGGTTTTGGCAAGGAACTTAACAGATGCTTAAAGCCACTTAGAGAGGTTAAGGTCGAGAGCTTCCATGACCGCGAGATGACCTGACTGAACATTGTTGGTACAGTTCAGACTATTTTCAAATTGTTAAACATCGATAGTTTAGTGAATCTACCTGGATTAATGAGCAGGCATCAGGATATTTTTTAACTTACATACTGGTTGTTTGAAAACTTTATGAATAGAACTTGCTGACAGAAAGTTACTCAGGCTTCTGGAGCAAAGAGCATGCAACTCTGATTTATTAATATTTGCTTGTATACAGTCATTTAGCATGCTAACACTTGGAGGCTTTATCTCAATTCAAACAGTTGTATCTCAGCTTAAATAAATTGTATTCATATTCATTATGAAGACATTTAAAGCTCGGAACTCAATATTCTCCAGTTTTGAATTAAGAAAGCTTTCTGAATCAGAAGCAAACATCATCAACTATTGGATAAAAGTCTTTTTTTTTTACTGTTACTGTATTTATTTAGACATTGAAGCCTCAGTTTTACTCATAAAAAATACAAACAAAAAATATTTTACATACCTTTTTCATTGCCCTTCTTTGTTCAGGAATGAGCACTTATCATTTAGCATTCAATTAAACTGATTGATGTTTTCATATTTATCTGAAAGAATGAAAAAAATCAATGTATGTTTGAGAAAGTACATTGACATTTTATGTTGCAAGGTTCCTTCTGGTTTTATCCCCATTGACCTCTGACCTCATCATGTGACATTATGTCACTACGCCTCTGAATCCCAACTTGGCACTTCAACAATTGATCCGAGTAACGTTACTAGAACCACCTTCTTCCACCTGCGTAGTATTGCTAAAATTAGAAACTTCTTATCTAAAAATGATGCAGAAAAACTGGCTCATGCATTTGTCACATCTAGACTGGACTATTGCAATGGTTTGTTTTCTGGGTGTCCAAATACCCGGTACTTCTTTAAAAGTCTTCAGTTGATCCAAAATGTTGCTGCCAGAGTCTTAACTGGAGTTAGTAGGAGAGATCATATCTCTCTAGTTTTAGTTTCTCTCCAGTGACTCCCTGTCAAATACCAAACTGAATTCAAATTTTTACTTCTAACCTACAAAGCTCTCAACAGCCTAGCTTCATCTTATATTACTGATCTTATTGTTCCATATTTTCTTAACAGAGCACTTCTCTCTCAGACTGCAGGTGTACTTGTGTTAGAGTTTCCAAAATCAGAACAGAAGGCAGATCTTCCAGTTCTCAGGCTCCTCTCTTGTGGAACCAATGTCCAGTTTCTGTCCATGAGGCTGACACATTGTCCAGTTTCAAGACTTTCCTTTTTGATAAATACTATAGTTTATGTTGGCTTGTTGTGCTGCTATAGACATAGACTATTGGAGGACAAACTGACCTCATTTCTTAAAACGAACTGTTACCACTGAATAGTTTTAATTTACATTATTTCTATCTTAACATGTGATTCTCGACCTGCCATTGTGTATCTGTTCCTCCTTTCTGTTCCTCTCAAACCCAGCCAGTCGAAGCAGATGACCGCTTGTCCTGAACCTGCTAAAGGTTTCTTCCTCATGAGGGTTTTTTTCCTTTCCACTGTCGTCTTTGTGCTTGCTCAAGATGAGAGTCTGTGATGAACTTACTTTGTAGACTCAAAGCAGTCTGCTCCTCAGATAAATAATGTTATTACCGTAAGTGACTTTTTATGTATATTAATGTTTTTTTTTCAGTGCCCTGAGACGACTTCTGTTGTGACTTGGTTCTATATAAATAAACTGATTATAAATATATAAATATATAAATAAACTTGGTTCTATATAAATAAATTGAATTGAATTGGATTATTGAGCATGAACTTTGACAAATCAAATTGAATTGTAGTTCCTATTTCTGAGGTATACCAGGAACACAGCTGTAAACAGCTAATGTGTGTGTTCTTTTTTTTTTTTCATAATAACCTAAAGCACTTAATGTTTTAGGGGGTTGTGTTTATGTTCTTTCCTGATAAAGGAAAGTATTTTCAATGAGCCACAGCGTAATGTATTCGCTTTTATCTGTAAAGCACTAAATCATAACATACATAAGTCAGCGGAGGGCACTTTATTAAGTCAGGTTAAGGTTTGGCAATAAGAGCACACAGTTTCTCTTAGTGCCAAGCAACAGGAGGGACGTAGAAACTCCCCTTTAATTGAAATAAAATCCAGACAGAACCAGACTCAGGATGAACACTGGGCGGCCATCTGCCTCGACCGGTTGGGGTGAGAGGAGAGAGGAGGAATCAAAGTCACAAGCTCCATTGTGTTGGGATCATAAAAGGCTGCGCAAAATGTTTCATCAAAACACCATAACTATCAACTCCCACTGAACAGATCTGAGACATCTACACATGCACGGCAGCTCAAACAGGTACTTTTAGGTTCTGACTTTGCAGGGGTCAGAATCAATCACAGTTTTATTGTGCTAACGTTGATGAATAGATCCAGCACTGAGACAAAACGTACACACTTTACTGCCTTACAATAAATCATACAGAAGTGAAGAATATTTGTTTATTGTTTATTCATTTCAAATTTTAAAAATACAAAAGAACAAAAAATTTACAAAATGATATTGAAAAATAAAGAACAAATTTCAAATGAAAGGAGGCAGAAGAAGAAAATCATCTTATAATATATGCCCCTTTTTGAAAAAACAAAAAACAAAATTCCATTTAAACAATCAATTAAAACTAAATTGATCCATAAACCATATTTATAACTCATAATAATATAACTAATTTATAGAGATTTTAAGTATATAACATTTACACATAACTTTTCAACAATCTATTCTTAATCATTTTCTTAAATACAGACATTGACTGTGCAACTTTAACATCATAGTCCAATCTATTCCATATACCAATTCCATGTATTAAAGTAAAACGACCCTTTAAACTAGTTATATATTGTGGTTTAACAAAAATATCTGTACCCTTTAAATTATAACAATGTGTCCTTTTTACAAAAAGCTTTTGAATATTTGAAGGTAGAGTGTTATTTTGTGCTTTATACAATAGTAAAAAAATATTATATTCCACCAAGTCATAAAATCCTAGTAACTTCAATTTATAAAACAATACAGTACACCAGATGGATGATGATAATGCATTCTAGTTATTATCCTTAAAGCTCTTTTCTGTAAAACAAAAATAGGTTTTGTTGTAGTTTTGCATGCTGTACCCCAGATTTCAACACAATAAATTAAACGTGGTAGTATGATTGTACTATACAGCAAAAACAAAGCTTTATCATTAAATAAGTCCTTTACCTTATATAGTACTGAAATGGATTTAGATATTTTTATTTTAATGGAATTTATGTGTTGCTTCCATGACAATCTATCATATAATGTTTTTTTTTTGAGTCAGGAAAGGTGTTAATTAAACATTATAATGAGCTTTGTAGGCTTTGAGATAACACACCGTTGTTTCTAAACAAAGTGAATAATTTAGTTGAATGCTACCAAAAATAAAGCAAATCCAAATTCTACAACGTTTTATGAATTTTTATTCCACCAGGTCTTGAACTTTATTCAACTTTTCCTCTGTGTCTTATCCTACGCGTCTAATTAAAAGCTGCAGTGATTTATTTGTGTTAAAACTTAACTCCTAAATTGGATTATCAAAATTGCTGTTTTAAATAATTATTACATTGTTTTGGCAGAAACTCCGTTTTGCATAATTATAAGTCTGTTAAAAAAACGAAGAGGCACATTTTAGTAAATAAAACAGATGCACCCTGTAATTTACTGTTTTTTTTTTGTTGTTGTGTGGTTACAGTTTGTGGTAATGACAGGCAGCATGGAGGAGGGGGAGCACAGCTCATTTGTTCAATGCTAATGTGATGGAAAAAAGATGAGGTCAGCAAGGCATCGGAGTCACCAAAGAGAGATTGATTCCAGATCAGATCACACTTACATGAGAAACATGGGTGTAAACGTATTGATTGAGAGCGCTCAGAAATCTTGGGTGCCGTTGGCCAGATTAAAGCTCCCAGAGTCCGAATCAGCAGAGTCCTTCTCTGACAAGGTTGTGATTATCGGGGATCTGATCCCGATAGCTCGTCCCACTGTTGGCCTCAGCATTAACCACCGGTCAGCAATACGTTGCTGGAAATCACACTTGCTGAAGGTGTTTAATTAATAGCTACAAATTCTATTTGCAGGAGTATTCCCTCAGTGCTACACCCACAAGGCAGAACATATAAAACAATGTAGCTTAATTTCTTTGTTATTTACTTGGCAGCGAGTTAAATCATCCAGACGTGAAGCACAAAAGCGGGACAATTGCCCGAATTTGTCTTCACATGTCTCTGTTTTTTTTTGTTTTTTTTCAGTTTGATCTTTTTCTGAATTAAATTTGATAGGAAATTTAAAGCTACGAGAGCGAAACAGCTTCTGTACAAATATCTAATCATTCACAAGGTGACACTTGCAGACCCCAGAGGCGGTCCTCCTTCACAAGTCTCAATGATAATCTGCACTTACTTACATCATTGATTATGTCTCTGAAAGAGAAAGTCCAGTGGGCATTCAATCCCGCTATTGCACAGAGACAGAGAAACACGAAACAAACAAGATTAATAATAGCTCGTGGTGCTTGTCCCCGGGGCCGAGCAGCTAACAACTCTTGACAAAACAGGGTTTAGAACAGCAGATGGATTGTCTGTAGAAATGAAGGGAATGTGCATGGGGAGTGTAATGAAGAGCGCTGGGTGCAGGCTTTTCCCAGAGTCGCCCCGAACGAGTCCATGGAAATTAAATCAGCCTGTGACAGTTCCCATCGACTCACTCCACCTGGGGACAGTGACCACAGATATGAATATACACTAATAAGGCTTTGTTTTATCAGGAGGAATGAGTGCGTTTACTGATCACAGGCAACACTCGTGTGGTTCAATAAAAAGACAACCAGTCCTTGAGAGATTTACCACTGGGACGCCTAAGAAATTGAACATGGGCATCAACATCTTTGCTGGCTGTGATAAGAACCGTGACGTGCATTTATTTATCACAAGGTTGAAGCCACGAAGAAGTCTTGGTTTGTATCTTTGCTGTAGTTTTATCTGACAGTGGTGAAGTTCTGCTTATCAAGTTGATTTTGCTAAAAACCTTGGTCCCCATCAACATGACTGACTACAAAACCAAAATGAATCACAGAATGAAACACTAAAAGTGTTATATGAATAAAAAAAAAGCTACACAAAAGTGTATAGTTCAGACTGGCAGGGATTAAAACTTGGTTCAGCATTCATTTCTTGTAGCTTCTCATTGTGTGCACAAAGAAAGATGTTCTGTAACCTTCAAAGAGGAGTTCTTACTGCAAGAGAAACTTCATGTTTCACAAATCAAAGCTGATTTTGGATAATAAATGTCTGGGTTAGGCTGAAAGGAGTCCCTGTGGAGTCAAGACAAGTATCTGAGAACCTGTTATCTCGTTTAGTCAACCTCCCACTGTCCACTTTCACTCTCATTTTCACATTGTTCACTTTCACTTCTTGTGTCAAGTGCAAACTTAAAAAAAGAACAATTATGCACATGGATAAAATGAACAAAGAGAGAGTTCAAGACAACTGCAACATGATTACAAAGGCTATATGAAAGGTTGAGCACTTGTTTCTAATTTTATTTCCAGGGTTAAACAATAGCTTTAGTGTTTAATTATGTTTTTTTTATCTTGTCAAGTCTTGAACTTCCAATTTTGCCCATGTTTAAATGGATGGGCTTGACAGATGGCAAACTACCCAACTATTTAAAATTAGGATTAGTACCGTACACTGATTTGTAAAGATTTATTTAATGAAATATGGTGTTTTGAAAGAAAGTTAATGTGTATGTGATTGTAATCTAAAAAAAAGAAGACTCTACAGACTAAATAACACTAAATAGCAACAGCAGACTCTATATTAGGCCGGCTGTAGGTTATAAATGCACATGTAATATGAAATACAACTCATGCTCAGGCTGCTGTTTAATATGGCGGATATACCCGTCCAGAGGACCAGACTTAATTTGTTTTTAGATTTTTCTACCTGGATTATTGAGCATGCATCAGGATGATATACCGTATTATTTTACATTATTAGTGTTTGGCATGTATCTTAAATATTCACCATGTAGTTTAGCTTTGTTTAGTGTATATCTTAGTGTATATCTTAGATCCTTGTATACTGTTTCTTTATTTATTTAGTTCCCTTTCAGTTCGGTCTCTCGGTGCAACATACTTGCTATGGGAATTGCGCCCCCGCGCGATTACCTGAAGGAATACAATCACGCCTTTTACGGCAGGGGGCGTCACCCCGCGTCAGAGGTACCGCCTTTCAGGTACTTAAGCGACTGACGCCCCTCCATCTTTCTCTTTTTTGCCCTTCACCTCGCTGAAACACCTGAACATCGCGGGACCTCTCTGTTGTCGCGTCGCTTGATTGAGGTGAGCTTGCTCCCTACACTGAGCGTACAGAGAAAATTTTCCTGCGTACTGCTGGGCTGGCGAAAGCTAGTCCAGCATTTTTCTACTTACCCAAAGTTTTTCTTCTCTTCCGCAGCTTCGCTCGACGACGCTAACTGCGTCACAACCTTCTGCTAATCTTCTAGCAGTCTACTAGCGATAGCAAGACAATGGAGAAGACGGCTTCGAACAAAAAGAAACTAGGACCAACTTCTACTCTTCTTGTCTCCGGACATGGCTCCCGAGAAGAGAAAGCGGAGGACAAGAAGGAAGAAAACCAGGACGACGAGTCCTCGCTCGCGCCCATGCCCCAGCGGTTGCGGCCACTCCCTTTCGGCGACAGACACCCACGAGGCCTGTCCTGTCTGCCTAGGGATCCTGCACGCGAAGAAGGCGCTGGAATCCCCCAACTCCTGCCCCCACTGTCGTAGAATGACGGCCACAGTGAGGAAACGTTGCGCGGACACGTTGGCCAAGTCTATGGCAAGGACCGCGGCGATGAAGGTCACACGTCGCACTAACCTACCGGCTCCAGAACCGGAGCCTGAAAACATGGACCTGGAGTGCAATGGCCGGGTCGGGGAAGACAACGCGTCGGACTCCTCGCTTCCTGTCGAAGACTCAACACCAGAAGTGTCCGACGTAGACGCCGAATACGGTGACAAGTGAGAAATTGTTCATTCCTCCCAGAACCTGGCGCAGAACCTTCCGGAACCGGACTTGTCGGTACATGCCCTGTTCCACCTGTGCCATAGGGCCGCTGATGCCCTGTAGGTCACGTGGCCAGACCCCACGCCTCGCCAACGGGCTACGAGGCTGGCAGGAAACTACTTCTACGCGAAGCAACTGACAATGTCGCAGAAAATGCCAATTTTTCCGGACTTTCTGACGGAACTCAAATGCTCCTGGGCGGAACCCAGGGCTCCCATCATGCTGCCATTGTCCCGACTCTTGGATGTTGCGGGAATGGAGGCTCTGGGTCTTGCCAGCGCACCCCCGATAGAGGAGTCTCTGGCGGCTCACCTGGCCCCCACAGCCATGGGGATGAAACCAACGCTGCCCAGCAAGGCCTGTCGCACTTCGGAGAAACAACTCGAGAAGTGCTACAAGGCCCAGGGTCTCGCGGCTCACGCAATGAATACGTCGAGCATGGTACAGGCCTACCTGGCGGAAAAACTACAGGAGATCCAGGTAACAAAGGATGAGCAAGCCACAACCGAGGCCATAGAGGAGGCCCGCCGTGCCTCTGACCTTGTGCTCAGCATGATGGGGACAGTAGCTATTTCCCAGGGCAAAGCAATGGCAGAAATAGTTGTCGCCCAGCGCCATCTTTGGCTAACACTGTCGGACCTCCCGGAAAACCGAGGTCCACCTTCCTACAGCACCAGATCGAGTCAACAGGACTCTTTGCGAGAGCCCTGTAACGTGTCCAGACAAGACTGGAACAAGCACGCAAACAAGCGGATGCCCTCCGCAAGGGTTTGCCAAGGAAAAAGTTCGCCCCACCAACGGAAAACACGCGTGGTCTCCCACGAAAGAGACCCGCTGGGGACTGTAAGGCTTCACAGTACCGTCCGAGTGCTGCTTCGGCCTCTTCCTACGGAAACCAGTTCCGGACCTGATGAACCAGGACGAACTGATACATTTACAGGTTCGCCCGCCCACGAGGTACGGGAACCTAACTCTCTAATCCCAGTCTCTGCTCGTAGAAAACCACGAGGAGCTGGTGACATGTGTGCGCGCACCAAACATAACTCGCCTACTGTATATGTAAATAAAACAGACACTGTTTCAAACATGTACAAAAATAAAAGTACCAATGCACAGACTGCCTTGGTTCTTGACTCGAGTTCCATTATTATCAAACCCAGACCTCACGGTCAAACTATGAACCACAGTAAGATATGCGAGATTCGCCGGGGACGGCCTGATCTCGCGATATCTTCTGTTGGGCCGAGCGACCTGCCGAAAAAACGCGAGAGGGGTCAAAGGTCACCCCCTTCGACCTAAAACACGAGGAGCACAACATGCCATCCAGGCTCAGCGCGCATGCGTAGGCTTAGGAGGCGTACCTACCAAATGATTGGGTCATGACAACAATACATCATGGGCTCAAGTTGCAGTTCTCAAAGAGACCGCCTCGTTTCTCAGGGGTGTTGCAATCTAAGATCAACCCTGCACGCGCGCACTTGCTGAGGGAGGAAGTTTCAACAATGCTGAAAAAGGGAGTGAATAGTTTGGTCTCAGGACGCAAACTACGCTCCGGACACTACAGCAAGTACTTCCTGGTGCCCAAAAATGACCGTTCCTTGAGACTGATTCTGGATCTCAGGACTCTCAATAAAAGAATTAAAACTTTCAAGTTCAGGATGCTTACACTGCGGCAAGTTCTCCAGTCTGTGAGACCAGGAGACTACGCATCCACAGTGGATCTGAAAGATACCTATTTCCATATAGGCGTGTGGAGGAGACACAGAAAGTTCCTCAGTTTTGCATTCGAAGGTAACGCTTATGAATTCAAAGCCTTAGCCTTCGGTTTAAAGACTGCTCCACATACATTCACTAAATGTCTGGATGCAGCCCTGACGCCTCTTAGTAATCAAGGACTCAGGGTCTTGAATTACCTGGACAACCTGCTAATTCTAGCTGGAAGTAGAAAGCAAGCGCTGTCACACTCCCTTAAGGTGATCTCTCACCTGGAGTCTCTCGGTTTTGTCATAAACCTACAGAAGAGCAATCTGACTCCGTCACGGGTTACCGTATTTCTGGGTGTACAGATTGACACTGTCCAATACAGAGCATGGCTCTCGAAGGAAAGAGTCTCCTCCATTCGCCATTGCCTGGGAAGATTTAAACTGGACCAACGGGTCCCTGTGAAAACCTGCCAATGCCTGCTGGGCCTCTTGGCAGCAGCCATTCCTTGTGTGCCATGTGCATTGTTGAAAATGTGGGCCATACAGGTGTGGTTTAACCAACAAATACAACCCGCTCTGCCCAAACAAGCAGAAAAGGTTAAAATAGACCCAGAATGTCTAAAGGCCCTGAAACCTTGGAGCGATCCGTCCGTTTTCACGGAAGGGGTCTCACTGGGAAGGGTGTCGTCCCATGTAGTCATCATGACGGACGCCTCAAAAACAGGATGGGGAGCGATCTGCAGGAACCAGAACGCCCGCGGCCTTTGGAACAAGCAGGAAGCCAAACTACATATTAACTTCCTGGAATTACTGGCCATATTCCTGTCATTAAAATACTTCTTCAGTAAAGGTCTGATTGCAGGGCATCATATCCTGGTAAAATCAGATAACAGGACCACGGCGTCTTTCATCAATAGAGACGGAGGGACGAGATCCCGAGCCCTCCTCGACCTGACACGGAGGATGCTCACGTGGTGTGCTCCAAGAATTTTGTCACTTAGGGCGACTCATGTCCCTGGTGATCTGAATTATGGAGCAGATGCCCTTTCAAGAGGGCCTCTCTTGGCGTTGGAATGGAGCCTGAACCCACGGATCGTGGAACAGGTATGGTCACGTTTCGGCCGAGCCTCTGTAGACCTGTTCGCCTGCAAAGTTAGCTCACACTGTGACCTCTATTTCTCCCTGAACGAGACGGATGCTCCATTGGGGATAGACGCTCTGGCGTATGATTGGCCAGCTGGAGTGCTCTACTATGCCTTTACACCTGTCCCTCTGATCGGGGCGACATTGGAACGGGTAAGACGGGGAGCCCTCTCCTTGATCCTCATAGCTCCTAGATGGCCACAGAAACCGTTGTTTCCGGAGCTAATCTCAATGTTGTCAGGAACACCATGGCAATTGCCTCCTCATAGGGACCTACTGACTCAGGCACGTGGACAGCTTCTACATCCACGTCCAGTGTTGTGGCAACTCTCTGCCTGGCCTCTGAGAGGTACTGGCTGAAAGCCTATGGCTTTGGTTGCTTTGTCTCGACACAAGCAGCAATAACATTCACAAGGGTTTCCCTTGATGTTTATGCTTTTGTCTGGGAGACGTATAATGGAAAGGTTTCCCCTCTCCTTGACTGATCTCCTACATCAGGATGGGCTCCACTTGTCAGTCGGGCCGTAAAAACAACAACAAAGGAGAATAACATCGCTCCTCCTGTTCAAAGGGAAACAGGAGTCGATGAGTACTCACGCTACTGGAGCACGCTTGGGCTGTTTCTAGTTAGTGTTATATATATAAACGGTCATGTGAGACATCATGTGAATGTCTCTCACATTTGGCCTTTTTTCCTCTTGGCATCTGCTCTC
>JBBPBX010043310.1:0-27978 GCA_038048925.1 Garcialebias charrua | reverse complement strand
CTATGTTTTCCAAAGGATTAAAAGCTTGCCGCAATGGGATTACCTACGAACAGTATGGAAGTTCCACAAACATTATGGGAGTATAATTTTGAACCTTTTATTTTTGAATTTTTTTTTTTCCACTTACTGGATTACATAGAGGTCAGAGACATTCGGTGGTATCGTTTCGTGTTGGAACTCATCCCCAAGGACAGGCGATGACTTCCAAAAAGGGGGACTGTAGTGATATAGGCCTCTGTCTTGACCTTCAAGTACACCTCTCCGCATCTCTCTGAAACTCTGGGTGTTGCACCTTCTTGGGGCTCTCGAGGAGACAGATGGACACTTATATATTTTAACAGTTATTATGAATTAATGGACACTAATTAATCAGATTGAACTTTCTCTTTAATGTGTGTTAATTCAGATTTGATCTACAGTATATTTTTGTCATTTTTAATGATGATCTGTTACTTGCATGACTGCGACATTCTGCTGGTTTTATTTCTGCAAAAGCAAGCAGGCTCTGTCTCTAAGGCAGAAGTCAGGGTAAGAGCTGTTCTCTGCGACATTCTGCTGGTTTTATTTCTGCAAAAGCAAGCAGGCTCTGTCTCTAAGGCAGAAGTCAGGGTAAGAGCTGTTCTCTGCCTTCTCTTGTTTTGTCTTCAAGCTAGACGCAACAGGACAGGCCATCTGGCCGATTCGGTAAACAGTTTTCCTGTCTCCGTCAAGAGACTTTCTGCCTATGAGATGAAAATCCATCTCTTATTTTGTTAAAACCAGCCAATAGTTATTAAGAAGGTGGGGAGACCCCACCTCCCCCATATAATGGGCACTTCCTATTTGGAAGTTAGAGTTTCGAGGAGTACGAACTGTCAACCTGCTCTCCTCTCTGAAAGCTGGAGACGTCCCGGTCATATGTCAACGACCCACGTCTCAGCGGGGATCATAGTAAAGCCTTACTTTGATCCATTCACTCTCCTTTCTGAAGAATTTGTTTTCTAAAGTTTTATTTTGAAAGTTCAACCAGTGCGATTGGAGTCTGTTCCTGCCGGGAGAAGCGGTTCTTCTCACTCGTCTGAATCAGCTCACACGCGCGGAGGTCATCTGGGCGTGAACTGGACAACACAGTCCGTTAGTGTCCACAAACCTCAACTCTTATCTCCAAGACGTATCGTCAACAGGTAACGAGGCGTTGATTGTGTCCTGAACGTGTGGGAAGCCCAGCTGAGATCCGTATGGGAAAGCTTGCCACCCTGGTTGTTTTCAAAATAATTAACTTCCGTTAACTTAGCTTCCATTCATCTCCTTCCTCCTATTTCTTATTTTTCATAAGTATTTAATCTGTCAAGTTTTGTGCCAACAGTTAAGTTTTAATTGTCTGTTTGTTTTAATTTGAATTCTTGTCAACGTAGTTATTAAATCAGAGCTAATATCGATACAAATGTTTATGTAATTTTTGTGATAGTTTCAATAAAAGGTCTATTCTTTTGGTAGACCAACATAAATTGAAGTCTAAGCGTGAAATTACATTACTGGCTAATCACATCGTTAGATTTGTTGATTTATTCTGAAAAAGTTGAGACCCCGTGAACTTGGTGGCAAGTTTGTGCAGATAAAGTCTGCTCAGACTTGCACGTCTAAACTATAGGTAAGTCAGTAAACTGACTAATAACTCCTATATTGTTACAAATCTGGAATGAATTAAAAGGAGAAAAAAAAACACCATGTGGGTATTGAACCCATAAGGTTCGGAACTGCGACGCAACGCTCTTCTCATTGAGCTATCTGAGATCTATGACTGTGACAGGAGGAGGTCAATGTAAAGTCTGCGTTACCGAAGTCTGCGTTAAACTTAAATTAATTCATAATTTAAGTTGGTTTCAGTTTGAGATCTTCATATTAATATTGTAGTGTTAGAAAACGGCATTGATAACAAATTGATTTTAATTTAAATACTTTAATCCGTTAGTCATTATTACATTTAAAATTATAATTCGACTTCAAACAGAACCTATTGTCAAAAACAATTGTGGTGCGTGACTTTTTTAAACTCTAAATATTTTCTAAATAACGAAATATGAAGTTATTAGTGGAGAAATTCCGTCTGGATGACAGCAGACCGACTGCTCGTAAAATATACGACAGGTCCGGACCACTCGTAAATTTTGTTCGTATCTGAAAAAAATCGTAGGATACGAAAACATTGTTGAATGCCACAAATGATCCTAAATCACTTGTACGCACAGTACAATAAAAAACGCCGGTGTCTCTAGAGACACTTTTTCCACACGTTTTCCCAAGCTATTTTTAGATTACCGTAACTCTGAAACCGTTTGTGCTATCAGAAAAATTCAAACGGTGTTTGAAAGAAAAAAAAGTGCGCTTTTAGGCTCTTTTTGCTGGTATTACGGTAGTCACCCTCCGTGAGCTGCAAATGCCCTGGAAAGCGAGTCCTTTGTCTTCGAAACAGAGTGCAGCTTGAGCAGGAAAAACATGAGCAGCAGAGCAGAGATTCAGATAAAACTATGTCAAATCAAGGAATAAAAAGACAATAAGGAGATTCCTGGATGATTTGAATTTGGAGAAGTTTCTTTTTGTTCTTCTGAAGAAAAAGCTGAAAAAACATTTGATCTAACAATCTAATAACTTTTTGAATTTTATTTCTGAATGAATGAGGGCTGTTATTTGGTGGATAATTGTTTTATACTGGGTACATATAATAGGATATAGTTTTATTTTATTTTTTATATTTTATTTTGTTTTTGGAATAGTATATCAAGTCTATAACATATACTATTCATCAGTTTGTACTTTGTTTGTGTAGAAGATAATGAGAAATGTAGGGAGGGGAAATTCGCCTGTAAATAATTTGAATTGTTAGTCTGTTTCTTATTTGTAAAAATAAGTGAGAATAAAAAAAACATTGTAAATATGTTCTATAGTGTTGAAATTGTTAATTTATGATGCAAAATCTGTACTGCATGTTCAAATGCAGTGTTTTATTTGCATAAAATCTCTAAAATCTAATTTCGCTTATTGTTTTTTCTTGATGTTAAACAGTTTAATAGTTGTTTTTTAACAAGTATAATGTAAAATAATGCCAGATATTGAAAGATCTAAATATTCTGAACAAATGTGCTGAAGCACTTGTCCATAGAACATTTTCTTCATATTTTCTAGTGAAAAACAAGTAAAAAATGCCAGGCGGAAATTTGAGGCTTAGGTGTAAAAATAAGAACAAATCTGTGCGTACGAACGGTTCGTGCATGAGGCCCAATATTCTTTTGAGAGCTTCTATGGATGTAACGAGGTCTACGCAGAAGTCCCAGTTGTTTTATGGTGGAAACAGAAGGAGGAATGGAGCAGTTGTTAAGTTTAAACAACTCCGAAGCGGAGTGGGTCAACATTGTCGAGCCAATGGAAGCTAGCACGGAGCTAGCCGTTTTTGTTAGCGAGAGCTCATCTGCTCGCAACAAGTCCCTCGTGTCGAACTCGTTGGTTGAGTCCCCGAGCGGGGCCCCCACATCCATGCTTCCTCCCCAGTCGGCTTGACCGCTGTCCTCCAAGTCAGCAGCCTCAAGCTCTGCCGTGGGAGTGAGGGCTTCGTTGAGGAGCGGTTCCCGCGCCGTGGTGGATCCGCCCATGGCTTTGACCACAAAGTCCATGCGTCTCCGTCTCTCTGCTTCACGTAGAAGTCCGCAGTGAAGGCAGGTCTCGGGGAGTCCAAAGCTGTTTTTGCGTGTAGCATCCCTAAGCAGACGGGACAGGCCTCATGGGTGTCCGTTGCTGAGAGGGAATACCACATCCGCTGGGGCAGGCTCAGGAGCCAGAGCTCGCTGGCCTGCTGTTCTTGTTGGAGTTCTTCGACTTTCTCTTGCTCTTCTCCGGAGCCATGGCTGAGATGAGACGTCAAGTTGTAGCCAGTTAGCCGTCCGCTAACAGTTGTGAAGATGTCCTCACGTCAAGCTGCTCTCGGTAGCTAGCCGCAGCTGTTAGCTATGCAGGTAACGTGGCGCAGCTAACTTCGTCTTGTAGATGAGCTGCGAAAAGAGCAGAAAAAACCTTGAAATTTAGGTAGACGACACTGGGTTAGCCTCAGCTAATCCCAAGTGCTCACAGGAAAGTTTTTCTGTAACACTCAGGGCAGGGAGCGAGCTCACCTCCAGTCGAGCGATCCAGTCACAGAGAGTCCTGCGAAGTTCAGGTGTGAAGCGAGGTGAAGGGCAAAAGAGAATGAAGGTGGGGCATCACCCCTTTTATGCAAAGAACGCGTGGCCTCATTGCTGACACTGACGCCCACCTGCCTTTAGAAAAGGCATGATTGTATTACTTCAGGTGAACCGCGCGGTGGTGCAATTCCCATAGTCAATGTGTTGCACTGAGTTTACTGACTGATAAGGGAACTATATGTTTGGTGTAAAAGCAACACAGCTCATCACCCTGAACACACCATCCCCACTGTCAAACATGGTGGTGGCAGCATCATGGTTTGGGCCTGATTTTCGTCAGCAGGGACAGGGAAGATGGTCAGAATTGATGGGAAGATGGATGGGGCCAAATACAGGACCATTCTGGAAGAAAACCTGTTTGAGTCTGCAAGAGACCTGAGACTGGGACAGAGATTTATCTTCCAACAAGACAATGATCCAAAACGTAAAGCCAAATCTACAATGGAGTCATTCACAAATAAACGTATCCAGGTGTTGGAATGGCCAAGTCAAAGTCCAGACCTGAATCCAATCAAGAATCTGTGGAAAGAGCTGAAGACTGCTGTTCACAAACGCTCTCCATCCAACCTCACTGAGCTCGAGCTGTTTTGCAAGAAGAATGGGCAAGAATTTCAGTCTCTCGATGTGCAAAACTGATAGAGACATACCCCAAGTGACTTGCAGCTGTAATTGCAGCAAAAGACAGTGCTACAAAGTATTAACGTTAACGCAAGGAGGCCGAATAATATTGCACGCCCCACTTTTCAGTTTTTTATTTGTTAAAAAGTTTTGACACATCCAATAAATTTCATTGCACTTCACAATTATGTCCCACTTGTTGTTGATTCTTCACAAAATTTTATATCTTTATGTCTGAAGACTGAAATGTGGCAAAAGTTTGAAAAGTTCAAGGGGGCGGGATACTTTCGCAAGGCACTGTATTTACAGTATACATCTTTTTTAATTCCTTGTAAAAAAAAAAATCTTTGGAAAAAAAAAACATTTCTGATGGCATTATATTGGTCAGTGGATCCTTGAACACCTTACAGGTGAGCTTTTTCTAGAATACAGCGCTTGTTTTGGTTGCTGTTACCTTATTGCACCCTGCGTGGTCACCATGTAATAAAAAGTTCTGCTTCAATCACATCACAAGCTGCTAAGATGCTGGACACGGTGCTCATGCACACAGGAAGTAAAACTAAATATGTCTAAATGAGTCCCACGCCTCCTCTGAATGTTACCTGAGGAATCGGATCTGAATATATTTTCAGTCCAAACACTTACAAGTAGGCAGCTGTTTGAAACCCAAAACACTTGTGGAGCCAGTTTAAGAATATTTGAAAAATAATTCAATGGTTTGAAGAACTACACCCTAAAGTCATACACATCTAAAATCCTGATGTGTCGAAGAGCTCTTTGAGGCCTATGAGACGTTACAAGTGCTGACGATTTGCTTTCTGCACCGTGTTCTGACCCCATCTCTCACGCACACACTCATATTCGCCTTTGTACGGCTGCATTTTCAGTCGATACAGGTTGCCACATGATTCAAGGTCTCTTGTGAATATCTGTGGAGAAAGGCAGCAAGAGAAAAAAGAGAAAAAGGCAAAACCATAACAGTGTTTCTAAAGGAAAAATATAGCCTATCTCTTGCCACTGCATGAAACTGAACTTGCACTCTTTTTTATTACATGCAAACACAGAGCTCCATCACTCAAGCAAAGCACACTCACAGGCATGCAACCTCACAGAGGCATAGAAACCCAGTGTTTAGTTCCAGTGTCACCACAGTGGCCATCTGTCAGCATGCGGGCATGCACAGATTTGGCTGTTTGTACATCTACTGATCATAACACACATACACACACACACACACACACACACACACAGCATGAGGCATTCAGCAACATTCATCTCTTCATTCACTCAGAAAATACCTCACCCTGTTGACCCTTTCTGTTTTACAGTCAGATGGAGTTTGGTTAAAGAGCAGAGATTATCGAATCAGAATATGATCCAAGCAGTTACTGCTCTCCTTCTTTTTTTTCTCTTCTTCTTCTTCTTCTTCTTCTTCTTCTTCTTCTTCTTCTTCTTCTTCTTCTTCTCTTTGGCTTTCTCTCCATCCCACGTGAATCTGTTTGTCTGGATCTTGCCAAAGACTGATGTCACTGTCCACCAGTGCGCTTCCAGTGTGAGTGGGATGAAATGAATGTTGAGATATAATCCCACGGTTTAATCCCGCGGGCCACTCCCGCGCGCACCGGGACAGCCTGAGAAACTCTTATGACAGACACATCATGAACATGCATTCTCTCTATGTGAAAACATGGAGGGGGTTTTGCAGGGAAGTATAGTGGAAAAGGCACTCGTTTGCTCCAGGTGCTTTTAAAAATATACACATCTATTCCAATATGTCCTCCTGCCGGCAGAGAGTGAGAGTAAGAGAGAGACAGAGAGATTAAAGATTAGTTCTCATGGGTGGGAGACAGTGGGTGAGGGAGTGAGTAGGAGGGAGGGCGGCAGTCAGAACAGCACGCAAACTAATATTCTCACCGATGAGCAGACAGTCGTGCCAGAGCTGGAGCTGCGTTTACTTCCCCTCTCTGACGCTGCTGGAGCATCAACAACAAGCACAGACAAAATAATTAGTGAAACCTGTCTGTTGTCTGAGCCCTGAGAGCTGCAGGACCACACTTCTATTATACATCTTTTTTTCTTTCTTTCTTTTTTTTTTTTTAAAGAGGGGCTGCACGCACCCACACTTCTCCTGAGCCGCGCCAACTCCAGGTAAGAAGGCAAACTTTCAATTATTTACGCCCGCGCGCGCTTACGTAACGCACGTTGGCGGCGGTAGCCGCAGAAATATAAAAAAATACTAATAAAGATCAATGGATCCAAGAATGAAAGGGACGTTTTCCCAGCATGCCGCGTCTCATTAAGATGATGCGCAGCCGGCGTGCGTAAAACAGCTGCAGTGGAAATCTCCAACCGCAGCTGGAACATGTGTCCGAGGTTTGTTCCTCAGCCAAAATAAAGTGGAAAGCAATATGGTTTTATTTATTCACATTTTTGGCTGGTTTAATGTTAAAAACATGATATATTGTTATAGGGTGTTTGACGTGAACTCACTGTTCCTGCAAAACTCAAAATTTCTGATGTTTTATTCATTACAGCCAACCAAAATGAATAAAAAGCCTATATAAACATACAGTCTTTATAAATAGCTCTTTTTGCTATTTTTTTATGTGTTTTTAGTTGCTGCAGATCCACAAGTAGTCATTTTTGCTCCATTAAGAGGATGGTACCAAGAAAAAGAATGTTTATAGGAAAAAAAGAAAAGTAAAGCAGTGCCTTTACTCCCACCCCAACTTTCTCTTTCACTGCCTCCAGCTGGAGCTGTACTCATCAATTATGCATCACCTGTGCAAAAGTATTGACTATATTGCCTTTCGTTTGCATGCAAACTCAACCTCAAAATACGGCTAATGGTTTAGGTTTAAAGTGGTTATTTGAAATGAAAATGTTGGGAGGCTGGCATCAGAAATGTTTGAAGACATCCTTCCCGTGCAGCTTTAGACAAGCTGCAGAAATCCAGAGGCTTGTACAAATTGAATAATTTAACATATCAGAGCTGTAAATCTGTTTTTGAAATAAAACTGCAATAGATAAACTAGCACATCATATTTCATTCTTGCAATAAAAACGCAATCCACCCCCTACTCGCCTTATTAACGTGCTTTATATGAAAGGGGACAGAAGAGAAAACAGAGTAAATCTAGTGGAAGCTACACAACTGCACCCCAGAGAGAGCATGCAGAGGCTGCTGAGCTGTAGGAAAACAAAGAGGCGACTCGGGGAAAGAAAATGTGGTTCTTGTCCTTTTTTTTTTTACTGGATTTTTTTTCCATTCACAGATGCTTTAAGTCTGTAGACTTCATTTGCTTTGGTTTTACATAACAAGGTGTGAAGAACCTTCTAACAGACAAGTTTCAGGTGCCACATCTCACAGTTCACACGTTTCTGCTGGCAGCCTCACAATATGCACACTCCTTTTTTTATCCCGTATTACTTATTCTGTACAGCTGCTTATCTGTCTATCTGTCTGGCCTCAGCTTTAAAGCCAACCTGTTACAGTATTTTTGTGTTTTGAGGTTTGGAAAATGAGGTTGAGGTTTGGAAAACATTCATGTTGTTCACTGCATACCAGTGTCAATGTCATTGGTCTTGGCAAAAAATACAAAATAAACAGTATGATTGATGTTTTGGAAAAAAAAGTTCAGGTAATCTACAAAAGTCAATGTCACTTTTTGATTGCAGCGAGGTCTTTCTGAAAAACATCGGCTCAGCACAAAACAAGATACTTGAAATAATCACAATAATTTTATTCTATTTTTTTTATACAATAGAAGAGCTTTCAAAGTGATGCATTTCATAAGAAGGCCTGTTTTATTTATTTATTATTATTATTATTTATATGTGGCAGGACTTGTTAGCTGTGTTAAAAGGATAATTTTTTGTGGTTAAAACGTGGCATCCTCGATGCCCACTGACCTGCATGTTTCAGAAGTTTTCTCACTCCATCTGATTCAAACAGATGAACAACCTGTTAGCTTGTCATCAAGTTTACAAAAAAATGTTTTTAGCCTAATTTTCACCTGGCATGATGCAATGTGTGTTTTAGGAACAAAAATTGTAAGAAATCAGCTATAAAATGTCCACAATGACAAAGTTTGAAGTCTTATTAGTTTGGATGAGATTCAGACCTACAGTATTTTATGGAATATAGGTCGCACCTGAATATAGGTCGCACTGTCCAATTATTGCCAAAAATTTGGAAAAATCCATTTATAGGTCGCACTTGAATATAGGTCGCACCTACGTCAAACTGTGGACCGTGTTTAGCTCTGCTGCAAATGTCTGCCACAGGAGCGCACAGCAAGGCTTTTAAGAAGATTAACACTTAAAAACAATTATTTGTTTGATAAAAATTATAGCAAATATGTGTCTGAGCTGAACTTTTCTTTAATAAATGAATAATTTTAGCAGGATAAACACCTAAAAATATATTTGTTAGCTGACATTATCGTAAGAGTGTGTCTCAGTTTAATTTTTGTTAATAAATGATTACAAATCAGCTTATTTTATAAAAAGCCATAAATAGGTTGCACCTGAATATAGGTCGCAGGGCATGCAAAAATGATAAAAAGCAGCAACCTATATTCCAGAAAATACGGTAATTGTTCTGATGGACAACAATCCCTAAAGTAATGCTTGATGAATACAAAGAAAGAGTTTGGTGACAATGTTGTTTTCTTCTAGGTGTACAGTAGTCCCTCGTTTATCGCGGGGGTTTGGGACCACGCCCCCCACGATAAGTGAAAACCGTGAAGGGATACAGTAGTCCAAGTTCAAGTTCAAGTACACTTTATTGTGATTACCATCTCATGTGGTACTAAAGAGGGCGAGAAGGACTTGTACCGATTGGCAAGAGAGAGGGATCAGGCTGGAAAGGATGTGCAGCAGGTTAGGCTTATTAAAGATGGGAATGGGAATGTTCTAACAAGTGAGGAGTGTGTGATGGGAAGATGGAAGGATTACTTTGAGGAGCTAATGAATGAAGAGAATGAAAGAGAAAGAAGAGTGGAGGTAATAGAAACGGTGGACCAGGAAGTGGGAAAGATTAGTGAGGGTGAAGTCCGGAAAGCTCTGAAAAGAATGAAGAAGGGGAAGGCAGTAGGACCTGATGACATACCAGTGGAGGTTTGGAAATGTCTCGGAGAGATGGCAGTGAGGTTTTTGACTCAAATATTTAATGGAATATTTGAGGGTGAGAAAATGCCTGAGGAATGGAGAAGAAGTGTGCTGGTTCCCATTTTTAAGAATAAGGGTGATGTACAGAGTTGTAGCAACTACAGGGGAATTAAGTTGATGAGCCACACAATGAAGATCTGGGAGAGAGTTGTGGAAGCAAGACTTAGACAAGATGTAACTATCTGTGAGCAGCAGTATGGTTTCATGCCAAGAAAGAGCACCACAGATGCCATCTTTGCTTTGAGGATGTTGATAGAGAAGTACAGAGAGGGTCAGAAAGAACTCCATTGTGTGTTTGTGGATTTAGAAAAAGCATATGACAGGGTACCAAGAGAAGAGGTGTGGTATTGCATGAGGAAATCTGGAGTGGCAGAAAAGTATGTTAGACTGGTACAGGACATGTATGAGGACAGCAGGACAGTGGTGAGATGTGCTGTGGGAGTGACAGATAGCTTCAAGGTGGAGGTGGGATTGCATCAAGGATCGGCTCTGAGCCCCTTCTTGTTTGCTCTGGTGATGGACCGACTAACAGATGAGGTCAGGCAGGAATCCCCATGGACTATGATGTTTGCAGATGACATTGTGATCTGTGGTGAGAACAGGGAACAAGTGGAAGAGAACTTGGAGAGGTGGAGGTATGCTCTTGAAAGAAGAGGAATGAAAGTCAGTCGTAGTAAGACAGAGTACATGTGTGTGAATGAGAGGGAGGCCAGTGGAACAGTGAGGCTACAAGGAGCAGAGGTCACAAAGGTGCAGGACTTCAAGTACTTGGGGTCCACTGTACAGGAAAATGGGGAATGTGGTAAAGAGGTGAAAAAGAGAGTCCAGGCAGGATGGAGTGGATGGAGAAAAGTTTCAGGAGTGATTTGTGACAAAAAGGTGTCAGCAAAGGTCAAAGGAAAAGTTTACAAGACAGTGGTGAGACCAGCTATGTTGTATGGTCTGGAGACAGTGGCATTGACAAAAAGACAGGAGAAAGAACTGGAAGTGGCAGAAATGAAGATGCTGAGGTTCTCCTTAGGAGTGACAAGGATGGATAAGATCAGGAATGAGATCATCAGAGGTACAGCACATGTTAAACAACTGGGAGATAAAGTTAGGGAGGCCAGACTGAGATGGTTTGGACATGTCCAGAGGAGGGACAGTGGGTATATTGGTAGAAGGATGTTAGAAATGCAGCTGCCAGGAAAAAGACAAAGAGGGAGACCAAAGAGGAGATATATGGATGCAGTTAGAGAGGACATGGAGGTAGTTGGAGTGAGGACAGAGGATGCAGAGGACAGAGTGAGGTGGAGGAGGATGACTCGCTGTGGCGACCCCTGAAAAGGGAAAAGCCGAAAGAAGAAGAAGAAGAAGAAGTGGTACATGAGGTGGAACGAAATTATGTACACAAGTAGTAGTAGTTGTAAGTAGTCATTTATTTTAGTATTTATATCCAGTTATATGCTAAGGAGTTTTAAACCCTTTCCACACTCTTGCAACGTCCTTAACAATTTCTAAATGCTAAATACCCTAAAAGAGCATGTCATGATCTCAGGTTTCTCTGCCTCCGGTTGCTCTCTGCCAGCTCTCTTGGCCACGCCCACTTCTCCACTGCAGACTGGAGATATCTGACATGATGCAGAAGGAAGCTTCTCCTGCAGCTGTGAGCTGCACACAGGTGCAGCAGGTGCTAAACATTTTGACATAAATTATATATCTTTTAATCCATGCTGATCGTGTAGAACATCCATCAATCAGCCCATTGTGTGTCATGTCAATCTTATTTTGAAAAACCGCGAAAGAGCGAGTCCACGAAAATGAACTGTGAAGTAGCGAGGGACTACTGTATTGTATTTTAGAGCAAGAAATGTTAAAATCTTGTCTGTAGAAAAAGTTTTGTGTTTCTTCCTGTGATTATCAGATTTTTCTCAGACCATGTTGCATGATCATTTTGGATAATTACAACTGACCGACCTTGTTTAGACCATCAGTGCTCAGAGGAATTTGAAGGAGGAATAACAGCAAAAAAAAAAATCAGCTAACAGTGGAATAATCACTATGACATAATATTGTTGTAACATGTACATTTATTTAATATATTTATCTGTCTGGCAAAAATTTTTTTTGAATTATTTTTATTGAACTCGTACATTTCACATTTATGTTCATGAGAAAATGCATGCATATATGCATACATACTGTGCATACATACATACATACATACATACATACTGTGCATACATACATACACATACATACATACATACATACATACATACATACATACATACATACATACATACATACATACATACATACATACATACATACATACATACATACATACATACATACATACATACATACATACATACATACATACATACATACATACATGTACATGCATACATCTGTACATACATACATGCATACATACACGCATACATACCTACATACCTACATACATACATACCTACATACATACATACATACATACATACAGACATACATACATACATATACACACACAGACATACATACATACATATACACACACAGACATACATACATACATATACACACACATACATACATACATACATATACACACACAGACATACATACATACATATACACACACAGACATACATACATACAGACAGACAGACAGACAGACAGACAGACAGACAGACAGACAGACAGACAGACAGACAGACAGACAGACAGACAGACAGACAGACAGACAGACAGACAGACAGACAGACAGACAGACACACACACACACACACATACACACACACACACACACACACACACACACACACACACATACATATATACTGTACCTCATAGTTCGCCCTACTCTTCCACTTGGGCAGTTCCACTTCACTTCAGACTTGGGTCCTCTACCAGAGGCCTGGGAGTTGGAGGCTTCTGAGGTTTCTGTTCAGCATCTTGGCTGTTCTGACTGCAATCTTCTGGACAGAGATCTCTGAGGTTATTCCTGGGATCTGTTGGAGCCAGTCTTCCAGTTTGGGGGTCAAAGCACCAAGTGTTCCAGGACCACTGGGACTACTGATGCTTTGACCCTCCACAACTTGTGTATTTCCTCTTTCAGCCCTAGGTAGTCCTTCAGCTTCTCGTGCTCCTTCTTCCTGATGTTACAGTCACATGATTGCTACATCTATCTCCACTGCCTTCTTCTTTTGCTTGTCGACCACCATGATGTCCAGTTAGTTAGCCTTCACCAGTTTGTTGCTCTCGATCTGGAAGTCCCACACTATCTTAGCCCTTCAATTCTCTACCACCACTTGGTGGAACGTCCCACTTTGACAATAATAGATTTTGATAGAATGATACAACAGGAAAAGGTAAAAAATGAGCTTTAATAAAATACAAAATATTGTTTACGAATGGCATTTGTTATGTGGGTTACTTTGATCAATATCCCATTATAACATAATAGAATGATAGATAACAGTGATGTTTTTGTATAAATATTTGAAAAGATTCTGCTGCTGTGTGTCAGACATGATGCAGTTTTTAACCACCACGTTCCAAACCCCAAATGATTTACCATTCCTGCAGCCTGCATATTTTACAGTTTGCACGACTGAGACGGGCATTAGTCCATCAATGTGACTTACACAGCCATTACAAAACACAATACAATGTTCACTTAATGTTTCCAGATTGGGTGCCAGAAATGATCCTTATATTTTGGAGGCAAAACTGTTCTAGAGGTTTTTATAGTATTTGTGGCAAATACTGTTAGAAAAACGTTGAATGTTCACAGTCAGCAGTAAAGAAAAACCACTGAACACGTTTTTCTTTCTTTCTTTTCCACATGGACTTATGTAATTAGAAGTTCTCTGACAAACAGCATGTGTTTTTTGTTTGTCTGTTCCTTGTAACTGAGTTTGGTGCAAAGGTTTATTGAGTCCTAACCCCCACACGTATATGCTGCCTTCCTGATCTCAAACACCTCCCCAGCTGAGCCTCATGTCATCTGCTGAACTCTATCATCTGTCCATCTTTTTATGTCTGTCTAATCCGCATACAGTTTTATATGTACATTTGCAGAAATACTTAAAATTTGACCTTAAAAAGGTTTTTTTTTTCCTTACACAAGCTAAAGTCAGAGGCGGGAACAACTTCATAATGTATGAGTGCATCAAGACAGAGCCGAGCTGTTTGTCAGTGTAGACACACAAACAGAAGAATATGTTTCTGACGTCGTTGTTCTTGATCTGAAACTATTAAAGTCCAACAAACAAACACTACAATCAACACAGCCCAACATAACACAGCAGGAGGAGAACTCAGATTTGATGAATCTTCTTAAAAACATTAACCCTCAGTGAAATTGTTTCACACAAATCACTGCACGTTCAATGATAAGAGCCAGAATAAATGCAGCACATTACTGCAATTGAAAGTGAGCTGCGCAAAGCTGTGTTGCAGGAACAACAAAAAAAGCTTAATCTCATTTTAGTGTTTTCATGTAGACTATTTTTTTCATTTATAAAGTAAAATGTTTTTAAAAAACTGTCAAGAAAATGTCCTTTTTTAACTATCACATCTTCATTTTACATTATTAAAGCCTATTTATTGCTCCCACCCCTGATCATTGTTTTACATGAAAATGTTATAATTTTGACCTCTTCTCTTAAATAAATAAATAAATAAATAAAAGCAAAATCATTTTTCCAAAGCTTGTGTTTTATACACTTTGTTGTATGGACGCTTAATTAACCAGCGTTCAAGGCTTTGCAAATTCATCCGTAGGGAGAGACAATAAATTAGTAATGAGTTATCCTATTCCCCAGGGTTTACTAGTATTAAAGAAAAGAGAGCAAAATAGACCAAAGAAAGAGAGGAGGGATGGAAAGAAAAGAAAGATCAGAGGAAGAGAAATGAGACACAGAAAGAGTGCTTCATTAAAATGGCATTCATTACCAGCCTCTGTGTACTGTCCTTTCCGTCTCTGTTCTCATTTATCAACTTATTTTCTCCTCTTCAATATGTATCAAATGTCTCGTCTCTTAGATGTTTTCTGTCCGTCCCCGGCTGTTTCTTACTTCCCTGTTTTTTTCTGTCTTGTCAGATTCTCTCCACTTCTGCTTCTTTATTTCTGCCCTTACACAGGTGTGTGAACAGCAGCCATGGCATTATAGAGCAGACCGAGGAGACAACAAAACCAGACCTGTGCAGATTTTTTTCCCCCTCTCCTTCCTTGAAAATAGCCCTCTAGAGGACGAGCAACAGAGTCTAACATACTGGGCATGGCCTAATTTTATGCACACCTGTTAAATGGGGCTTTTCTTCACACCAGTGCAGACTGAACTGAGCTTATCCTGGAGCTCTTCTGTCTCTGTGTTTCATTGAGTTCAGCAAAAAAAAAAAGTGTCAAAACTGGGCTAGAATCTGGGCCAGCATACAGAAGCTGGGTCACAGATCAAAAAATGGCATAAAGGATACAAAAAAATGGGGGGAAAAATGCTGTGTGCATTAGTGTGAGCTATGCTTTTTAGAAGAAGAAGAGAAAAAAAGCAGATGAGAAAAGAAATGAAAACACAAGTTAGAAATCCAATCATGAGAAGCTGTCACATATCAATTGCCTGTTGTATTTTTTCATTCAACCTTCATTTAAACAGATAAGTCACATTGAGCCTTGAAGACTCATTTACAAGTGAGATCTGTTGGACAGATAATAAAAGTGGTGAAAAATGACACATAGGGTTTGGAGACAAAAAAAATCCTAACACATTTTTGACCTCTGTTTGAAGGTCAAAAATGTGGTAATGAAAAAAAGTCTCGCACACAAGCACATAGTGACGCCGACATTACGCAGAGGGCGGGGGGACTCAAAGGCGGTTGAGCAGCCAGCTCATAGATCTGTGCACACTCATGGGGGGGGGGGGGGGCTGCCGAGGACGGCCAGAGGCGAGAGTCCTGAAATGATGACAGAATGTTTATTCAGCTGTGCTCCTCTGAAAAGTCCCTGGAATTCCTCAGTAGCAGGTTTGGGAGAGGGGTGAGAGCATCAGGTTTACAAAACTTCTCAGGCGTGTTGAGATAAGACGGCCTGTCAAGGCCAGCTGGGGAGCTGAATGTCAGATAAACACAATTGTTTTGGGAACAGGCAGAACTTTAATGACATCTGCCTTCAGTCTGTGTCGGTCCACTCGCTTCCAAAATGTCCAAATTAAAATGACCACATCAATGGAACGTGCCTTAGAAAATCCCCAAGATCTAATCCATTCAGCCAAAAGTCTGGGTTTTTGAGAAATGAACCAAGCCATCATGTAAGGCAGGCAGCCTGACCAGGTCCAGATTTGCTGCCGGCGTCTTCCTTTTGTGTTTTGTGTTGAGGAACTAGCCAAATCCAAAAAGCAGGAACCAGTTGTCATGAATCCAATTAAATATGCGTCCTTAAGATCCACAGATGACAGCAGAGATAGACACATCATCAAGTCTTCCAAGTCGATGAGATATCCAGCTGTGTGCTTGACAACAGGGCAAATCGTCTCGCCTACTATTTGTCATAGGGATTCGTCATTTGTTCTTCCTCCCCCAGCCCCAGTTACTTTGCTCCTTATGTAACACCACAAGCTGTTGTAAAAACAAATGAGTCCAAATGAGCCAATGTTTCATCAGTCCTTCAGAGGTGGATCCCCTTCCAATCGTAATGGAGGCGGCCAGTGGTAGTGTCCCTTATCTTCTGGTAGCCGCTGCCCTGAACAGCAATGAGTAGACAGCTGCAAGTCAGTACTTTTTAATTGAAAACAGTTATGACGGGAACTTTCTGCTGCAGGAAACTGTTGATGCAGAGTGAGAGAAATATATCCAAGCAATTAAGCATCCAGGGAAACTGAAGAACACTAGAAATGCTGTTATCATTGTGAGTGTGAAGCGTCTCTGCGCTGTTAATGGATTGATGCAAGACATTAAAGTATGCCGAGTGGAGGATGTTTACTGTCCAAGGGAATATTGATGCAACTAAGAAATAGCACCTGTGGGAATGTCCAGTCGTACAATTAAACTGTGATGATCTACAAACACAAGAGGCAACATGATCATTTTAGTATTGACAGAGGTAGGAGCAAATTAGCAGAGTCAAACAGGACGGCAGATAATTAGGAAACTCTCAGTGGTCAGTGGCACAGAAACACAGTGTTCTTTTTCATAACACAAGTCACTTAGGGTATGATCAGCTCAAGACTATCAGGACTACATAAAAGAAACTGAAGCTCTATCATTCCTCAAAGCCTATAGCCTGAAACCTTTTATACCAGAATCTGAGAGAGAATTTATTCTAGAAAAATGCTGGTGTTTTAGGCTTTACGGTCAAATCTTAAAAAAATAAAATGTAAAAAATCTGTCATGGCATGATTTTATACAGTATTACAAAGTCTCATTCATTCTGTTCAGAGAAGGTGTTTGTAATGACTCTCAGCAATACCTCCACACTAAATGTAGCTCAGTATCTGTTAAATTTGTTTAGTTATAGTCATTTTTGTGTTCTAAAATGTTGATTAGCAGCCATCTTAAATTGGATTAAGTCCAAAAGTTAATTAGCTGTAGCTGTTCAGCTTCCTATGCATTTCACAAACAAACACGTGTGATTACATGATCCCCTGCATCTCATGGCAGTATTAGGTTTTCACTTTTCTTTCTGTCCATCCCTGGTGCATCACTTATCGTGCCACGTATTTAGATGGCAACAGAAACAAAAATGTGCCCATATATATGCCAGCAAGAAATAAGGTAAGATTCAAATATTTAAAACACTTACTTCTAGGCCCTCTGGGCCCCTGAGCAAGGCCCTTAACCCCCACCATCTGCTCCCTAACAGGTCTCTCTTGAAAATGAGTTCTCGTGGCTCAATGAGACTACCTGGATAAATAAAGGGTACCGGTAAATGAAAAAATGAAAGTGATGCCTGTGATCTTAGGTTAAGTTAATTATGAATATAGCGATAGCTTCTACCAAATAAATGGACATAAACAGATTTCATTCTTCACACAGTTTCCCCACCTGTCATCGTTGCAACACTTGTGAATCCATCGTACAGAGCTCTCAGCCACACATGACACAAAACTTTAAACACGTCTGTTTTTGTCAGTAAACGATGTTTTCAACAGCTGCAAAGAGCCAAGCTTAAGGAAATCTGTTGGTGTGACACATTACCATTGAACTTGTCATTTTTTGGCAATTTGTGCTCTTCGAGGAAAATTCTTTTAATTGCACGTGCATTGTGACCAGATGCAAAATGTCTTCACCTTTCAGGCACAAACTTAGAACCCTGCTTGGATAATAAATGCATTCATTTGCACATTTATGTGACAGGTGCAAAACCTCATAAAGCCTGTTTCTCGAAGCTAAGACATTCTGGGATGTGGAGGTGTTGGTGTCTCGTTGCTTGCTTCAGCAAAGAGAACTGAAGTAGTTGGTCTGGGTTGAAGGGGTCAGGACGGATCAGGATTTATTGGCTCAGCTGGTCATAAAATAATTTTTTATTCTCCCATTACATTATGCAAGCCAAGATCTCTGTTAGCTACAGGTGAAATATGACTGCTCTGCAGATGCACACTCTCTCAGTCACTCTCTCTTCCCTGTTTTTCCTCTCTGTTCGGATGGATAAGTTTAATACTGAGGCGGTTAACAAAGACAGATCTCCTCATTGAAGTGCATTCTGTAATTTTAGTGAATTTAAGGCTAAGAATCAAATCTTGTCCTCATCTTCCGTGGATGCAACCACAATTCTTTCATTTTCTTTAGACTTTTTTTTAGCTTCTCATCTTTCTTCCAACTCTTATGCCTTGTCATTCTGTTCCATATGAAAAAAATTTCCCTAATGTTTACTCGAACGCTTTCACCCAGACTGGTAGCTTTTTAAAGACACTGGCAATAATAGATTTGTGTAATCCTAAAATCTTCACATATTTACTCATTTTCAGCCAGATGCGTTCACACACACTTACAGCCCGTTCTTGGCACCTCAGACCGGATCTAAAAATGTTTTAGACTGAGAGAGGTGAGGAGGCTTCTCTGCTAATTCCATTCTAAGAAAAGACCAAAACTAAACTATTATTTAGTGCTTCATGGGGAAACAATTGTGTATTTTTTGTTGATTCATAAAGTACAAAGTCATCAATGAAAGTGCACACTATTTTTGAAGTCAAACTGGCAATAACCAGCTTCTGTGATTTGCCTTTTGCCTTTTTTTCTTTCAGAATTGTGCCAAAGAGTGTTTTCCTGCCGCTTTTCTCTAAATATAGCAATAAATACAGCAATGCTTTGGAAAACATTATGCCCTGCAGACATTTAGACTCCTTTTACAAAGTCTGACACATGTAGGGAAATTTCCATCATCAAACAATTTAAAACTTGGTGCGAAGTGCAAAAGAAACTTCCAGTTAAATTGTGTTTATGGTTGAGTGTTACTTAAAGCATATGTTAATACTGTATGTCCATCTGGAACTTAAGGATTTTCTATATTGGAATTTTTACACAATTTAAGAAACTGACTTCTAAAATGTTGTCATTTATGGTGCCTTAACAAAACATATTTGGCCTTGGAGATTATGTTTTTGTGTTAATTTGTCCAAAAAAAATCAACATATCCCATAAATTTAAACTTGGTAGGCCTTTAAGCTACTTTAGCTTACAATACAAGAAAATGGCTCTTTTTCTAATAGTATTTCTGAGATGCAGTTTCTCATATGAGGGAGCTGTACACGTATGCACATGATTGAATGCTGTTATACTCTTGTAGTAAAGTAACTGAATCTATATTGATGAATGCTGGAGATAATCCATTGACAAAGTAGAAATCCCAGACAGGTAGTTTCTTTGCTTACACCTAGAGCCAGTGAACTGAGCTGAGACAACAATCATTCCAGTCTGCTTCATCAAAGTAAATGCTGAATTTTAGAAAAAAAATTAAATAAAAAAATACAAATTTCTGACAAGAAGAAAAGCTAGAACAAACTAATGTTGCTCTGACCTGGTTACATGTGATCTGCCTATACAGTATTTTACAAGATGAACAGTACTGTGTGGCTCCGTAAAGAAGCTTCAGACTGCTGTGGGGTTTGAGTGGTTTCTCTTGTTTTTAGCTTAAACTGAGTGGTGACATTTTTCATCTAGTACTAATCAAAAATGAACTGTTGGCAGTGGTTTTGCATACACCCAGGTTAGAGACTATGTTGGAAGTCTATAGTCATCAACACGGACCATCAGCCCATCGTCACAATACTAAGAACAAATCCACACTGCCCCGGCGCATCTACAGAGGACGCTACTACATTTACAAGCTTACAACATATGGTATTTCTGGTCTACCAAAATTTAAACATGTACCCAGCGATACCCTGTCACAAGTTTCAAGTAGCAGTATTTACCAAAAAGCCTAAAACAGCTGTCAGCAGCAAACTGGTTGATCCACTATGAGAAGGTGCTATTTATAAGACTGAGCTGAATACAGCACCTCAGACTGAAGAAGCCTTTCGGATGAAAGATGAAACGTTTCTACTTTTTGTTTGTTTGTTTTTGTTTTGTTTTTGAATGTTCAGAGGACCAGACTTAACTTTTTCAGATTTTTCTACCTGGATTATTGAACATAATAATAATAATAATAATAATAATAATAATAATAATAATAATAATAATGAATTCAATTTATAATGCGCTTTTCATTAGTGAAAATCTCAAAGCGCTACACACATTGAATGCTACACACATTCATACACCGGTAGCGGCAGACTACCATGCAAGGTGCTTTCCAGTCCTACCGGGAGCAACTCGGGGTTAAGTGTCTTGCCCAAGGACACAACGACACATGGTGTGGGGAACCAGGATTCGAACCGCCAACCTTCCGATCGGGGGACGACTATACCATACCATACCAAACCATTTTATTTATAAAGCACTTTCAACAGGAACAAGTCCACACCAAAGTGCTGGACAAACAAACACGCAACAGGCAACACAGACAATGAAGTACAACACGAAAAACATAAAAACATTGCAGATCATAAATCAAACGATCCAATACAAATCAGCTGGCATTGAAAGCGATGGAGTAGTAGTGAGTTTTTAACCGGGATTTGAAAACTGAGAGGGAGGGGGCCTGTTTGATGAGCAGCGGTAACTCGTTCCAGAGTCTTGGGCCTGCTACAGAGAACGCCCTGTCACCCCTGCGCTTAAGGCGAGTTTCTGGAACTATTAAGAGTACCTGATCCTCTGACCTCAAAGCACGTGGAGGGACATATGGGTGTATCAGATCCGAGAGATAGGCGGGGGCGAGACTGTTCAGCGATTTGTAGACATACATGAGAATTTTGAATTGGATTCGAAGATGAACCGGTAGCCAGTGAAGGGAGGCCAAGACTGGTGTAATGTGCTCTCTTTTGCGTGTGCTGGTTAAAAATCGGGCAGCTGCGTTCTGAACCAGTTGTAATCGTGCAATGGTGGCTTGACTGACGCCAAACAGAAGTGAATTGCAGTAATCAAGCCTAGATGTAATGAATGCGTGAATCACTGTCTCCAGGTTGTTTTTGGATAATATGGGCTTCAGCTTAGACAGACGCCTCAGCTGGAAAAAACAGGATTTGACGATCATGTTTACATGACTGTTGAGTTTCATGGAAGGATCCATTATCACTCCCAGATTTGTGACTTTTTGTTTTTCGGACAGGGGTAGAGCAGACAGGTCAATGCAGTGGTTTGAGGTTGTGTCATTGGGAAGGAACAATATGGCTTCAGACTTCTTATCATTGAAGCTTAAGAAATTTAAAGCCATCCAGTCCCTGATGTCAGCCAGGCAGTCGAGCAGAGGTTGAATAGAGCCTGTACCATTTTGTCTTAGGGGGAAGTAAATTTGACAGTCATCAGCGTAGAAGTGGAAAGGTATATTGTGTTTCCGGAAAATAGCACCGAGTGGCAGCAGGTATAAGGAGAACAAGAGAGGACCCAGGATGGACCCCTGCGGAACCCCCCATTTAAGAGCCGCCACTGCAGAAGTAAAATCATTGATGGACACACAAAAAGACCTGTCAGAGAGGTAGGATCTGAACCAGTTTAGGGCTGATCCTGAGATGCCCACCCACTGCTCCAACCTAGCAATGAGGATCTCATGGTCGATGGTGTCGAAAGCGGATGTGAGGTCCAATAGGACAAGCAGCACAGAGTCACCAGTATCTGTGGATAGGAAGATGTCGTTAAAAACCTTCAGTAGGGCAGTCTCAGTGCTGTGGAGGGATTTGAAGCCAGACTGGAATAGCTCGGGGATAGCGTGATCCTCCAGGAAGCACTTTAGTTGGGACTCAACTATTTTCTCTAGAAGTTTAGAAACAAATGGGAGTCTGGAGACAGGCCTGAAGTTGGATAATACTGACGGGTCGAGGTTTGGTTTTTTCAGGAGGGGTTGAACAGCAGCATGTTTTAATGATTTTGGCACCACACCCGAGGATAGACTGCTATTTACAATCGAGAGAATGGAGGGACCTAGAGTGTGAAAAACCTCCTTTAGTAGCCGAGGGGGGACCACATCGAAGGGGGAGCCGGATGGTTTCAGGCTGCACATAATAATAATAATAATAATTAATTCAATTTATAACGCACTTTTCATTACTGAAAATCTCAAAGTGCTACACATATATTGAATGCTACACACATTCATAAACCGGTGGCGGCAGACTACCATGCAAGGTGCTTTCCAGTCCTACCGGGAGCAACTCAGGGTTAAGTGTCTTGCCCAAGGACACAACGACACATGGTGCGGGTCCCGGGAGTCGAACCGCCAACTTTCCGATCGGGAGACGACTGCCATTACCACTACACCACGGCCGCCCCTAGAGAGGACAGAGAGACTGGTTCAAAATGGTCACAAACAGCAACAGATTGAGGTGGGATGGATGGATCGTGAGATGGAGGAGAAATGAGAGCCCTGGTGGTTGCGATTTTATCTAAAAAGAAATGTTGGAAGTTCTCGCACAGCTCAGTCGAGGCTTCCATGGGTGATTGTTCAGTGAGGTGGAGAACAGAGTTTAGGGTGGAGAACAGAACTCGAGGGTTACGAGAGTTTGCAGCAATGATATCAGAGAAGTATTGTGATTTAGCAGTTTTCACTGCTTTCTGATATCGGCGCCAGCTCTCTTTTACCATCTGAAAAGAGACCTGCAGTCTGTCTTTTTTCCATTTCCTCTCCGCCTTTCGGCATTGCTGCCTGGCAGCTCTGGTCGTGTCATTCAGCCACGGTTCGGCCCTGAGTTTTGGTCTTCTAGGTTTAATAGGAGCCACTTGATCCAAAGCCTTTAAACAAACAGAGTCAAACTGGTTTGTCAGCTCCTCAGTGCTGGAGAGGAACAATGGGGGCTGAATTAACATGTCATTGTTGTAAACCTCAGTGAAACGTGCGGCAGTTAAATGGTTAACATTCCTGCCTTTACGTGCAGAAATGCATGTTTTAGGGGTTACATGGGGGATGGTGAACTGAAAATTGACTGGCCTATGATCCGAGAAAACATTGGCTGCGTCTCAATTCAGGGGCTACGTCCTCATGAGGACCAAGCCTAGCTGGGCCGAGTAGGCCACGCACTCACAAGACCGGGTGGGCTGAGCGAAACTGCTGAAATGGGACGGTCTAGCCTTCAGGTTTGCCGGCCTTGAAGTGGGTGGGGCGTTCTCTTGAAGTGGGTGGGAAGTTCTTGTGTGCGCGCTTTGTGTGTGTGGAAAGAGAAGGGACGCCGCTAAAATATATTAGTTAGCTGAATACATGTATATATATTAGTGTTTCTGAGTTTACTGTTTGTTAAGAACTGATTACAAATCAGCTTATAAGGGGCGATCTGTTAAAACCCAGAGTGGACCTACGAAATGCAAGTTGTCCAGTAGCTCAGTTGGTAAATCAACCTGCGATTGGTGCAGAGATACTTTTCTCGAAGCTGGTTCGAATCTCACTCGGTACGGTTAAAACTTATTTTACGTTTGTCTTTTATTGGATAAAAAAATGAGGACTGAGATTAAAAGGAAGGAGTTTGTGAAACTCCTTTTTTTTTTATCCAATAAAAGACAAACGTAAAATAAGTTTTAACCGTACCGAGTGAGATTCGAACCAGCTTCGAGAAAAGTATCTCTGCGCCAACCGCAGGTTGATTAACCAATTGAGCTACTGGACAACTTGCATTTTGTAGGTCCACTCTGGGTTTTAAAAGATTGCCCCTCAGAAAATCCTTGCTACGCACGTGTAAAATAATCTGATTTGTAATCAGTTCTTCAAAAACAGTAAACTCAGAAACACTAATATACTGTATATTCAGCTAACACATTTTTTTTAGTCATTTCTGTAGTAAAATTTTAATGAGATATATTCGAGCTGAGGTTGTTTGAGATGACTAAATAAAGGTTGAATGAATATTCGCGCTGAGGTTGTTGTCAGAACGAGCTGATGACCCTGCACGCAGAATGTCCCCCCCCCCCGCGAAATCTCTGCTGGCGCTATGAATTCTGGGATAGCCTCCGTCTTGAAGGTTCCACGGATGCATCCTTCGATTTCGGCAGGAAGTAGGCCGCATTCCTCGGCCGCATGAGGAGGAGTCTTCGAATTGGGACAGTCCTCCGCGCGAGGCAATGACGTATGCGGCCGACAAATGCGCACTCATGAGGACGCAGCCCCTGAATTGAGACACAGCCACCGTCTCCTATTTCAAGGTTTGAAACGGTCACATCACATGTTAAAACAAGGTCCAATAAATGTCCACGCTGCTGCGTGGGAGAGTTCACGTGTTGAGTTAAATTAAATGAGTCCAATAAATCTAAAAAGTCCTTAACCATGGGCTTCTCAGGACAACACACATGCAAGTTGAAGTCGCCTGAAATGACGACCCGAGAATATTTAGCTGTAATTTCAGCCAAGAAATCAGAAAACTCGCTGATGAAGTTCTTGGAACGAGGCGGCCGGTAGACAAGAGCACACAAAGTTACAGGTGAATGTCCTAGTTCAAACACAGTCAGCTCAAAACTGGAGCAGGAGACTGGAATGGACAGTTGTTTACAGTCAAAAGTTGATTTGAATATTGTTAATAATCCACCACCACGACCTGATGGTCGCGGGTCGTTAAAAAACAAACAGTTTGGTGGTATTATTTCCGTCAATGCGCTGGACTCACCCGACGACATCCACGACTCTGTGATGCAGAAAAAGTCCAAGTCGTGATCTTCAAAGTAATCCCTGAGGATGAACGTTTTGTTGCAAACAGATCGGGCGTTGACAGGGTGAACATGAAACAGATCAGCAGCAACATGAAACAGATCAGCAGCAACATGAAACAGATCAGCAGCAACATGAAACAGATCAGCAGCAACATGAAACAGATCAGCAGCAACATGAAACAGATCAGCAGCAACATGAAACAGATCAGCAGCAACATGAAACAGATCAGCAGCAACATGAAACAGATCAGCAGCAACATGAAACAGATCAGCAGCAACATGAAACAGATCAGCAGCAACATGAAACAGATCAGCAGCAACATGAAACAGATCAGCAGCAACATGAAACAGATCAGCAGCAACATGAAACAGATCATCAGCAACATGAAACAGATCAGCAGCAACATGAAACAGATCAGCAGCAACATGAAACAGATCAGCAGCAACATGAAACAGATCAGCAGCAACATGAAACAGATCAGCAGCAACATGAAACAGATCAGCAGCAACATGAAACAGATCAGCAGCAACATGAAACAGATCAGCAGCAACATGAAACAGATCAGCAGCAACATGAAACAGATCAGCAGCAACATGAAACAGATCAGCAGCAACATGAAACAGATCAGCAGCAACATGAAACAGATCAGCAGCAACATGAAACAGATCAGCAGCAACATGAAACAGATCAGCAGCAACATGAAACAGATCAGCAGCAACATGAAACAGATCAGCAGCAACATGAAACAGATCAGCAGCAACATGAAACAGATCAGCAGCAACATGAAACAGATCAGCAGCAACATGAAACAGATCAACAGCAACATGAAACAGATCAGCAGCAACATGAAACAGATCAGCAGCAACATGAAACAGATCAGCAGCAACATGAAACAGATCAACAGCAACATGAAACAGATCAACAGCAACATGAAACAGATCAGCAGCAACATGAAACAGATCAACAGCAACATGAAACAGATCAGCAGCAACATGAAACAGATCAGCAGCAACATGAAACAGATCAGCAGCAACATGAAACAGATCAGCAGCAACATGAAACAGATCAGCAGCAACATGAAACAGATCAGCAGCAACATGAAACAGATCAGCAGCAACATGAAACAGATCAGCAGCAACATGAAACAGATCAGCAGCAACATGAAACAGATCAGCAGCAACATGAAACAGATCAGCAGCAACATGAAACAGATCAGCAGCAACATGAAACAGATCAGCAGCAACATGAAACAGATCAGCAGCAACATGAAACAGATCAGCAGCAACATGAAACAGATCAGCAGCAACATGAAACAGATCAGCAGCAACATGAAACAGATCAGCAGCAACATGAAACAGATCAGCAGCAACATGAAACAGATCAGCAGCAACATGAAACAGATCAGCAGCAACATGAAACAGATCAGCAGCAACATGAAACAGATCAGCAGCAACATGAAACAGATCAGCAGCAACATGAAACAGATCAGCAGCAACATGAAACAGATCAGCAGCAACATGAAACAGATCAGCAGCAACATGAAACAGATCAGCAGCAACATGAAACAGATCAGCAGCAACATGAAACAGATCAGCAGCAACATGAAACAGATCAGCAGCAACATGAAACAGATCAGCAGCAACATGAAACAGATCAGCAGCAACATGAAACAGATCAGCAGCAACATGAAACAGATCAGCAACATGAAACAGATCAGCAGCAACATGAAACAGATCAGCAGCAACATGAAACAGATCAGCAGCAACATGAAACAGATCAGCAGCAACATGAAACAGATCAACAGCAACATGAAACAGATCAGCAGCAACATGAAACAGATCAACAGCAACATGAAACAGATCAGCAGCAACATGAAACAGATCAACAACAACATGAAACAGATCAGCAGCAACATGAAACAGATCAACAACAACATGAAACAGATCAACAACAACATGAAACAGATCAGCAGCAACATGAAACAGATCAGCAGCAACATGAAACAGATCAGCAGCAACATGAAACAGATCAGCAGCAACATGAAACAGATCAGCAGCAACATGAAACAGATCAGCAGCAACATGAAACAGATCAGCAGCAACATGAAACAGATCAGCAGCAACATGAAACAGATCAGCAGCAACATGAAACAGATCAGCAGCAACATGAAACAGATCAGCAGCAACATGAAACAGATCAGCAGCAACATGAAACAGATCAGCAGCAACATGAAACAGATCAGCAGCAACATGAAACAGATCAGCAGCAACATGAAACAGATCAGCAGCAACATGAAACAGATCAGCAGCAACATGAAACAGATCAGCAGCAACATGAAACAGATCAGCAGCAACATGAAACAGATCAGCAGCAACATGAAACAGATCAGCAGCAACATGAAACAGATCAGCAGCAACATGAAACAGATCAGCAGCAACATGAAACAGATCAGCAGCAACATGAAACAGATCAGCAGCAACATGAAACAGATCAGCAGCAACATGAAACAGATCAGCAGCAACATGAAACAGATCAGCAGCAACATGAAACAGATCAGCAGCAACATGAAACAGATCAGCAGCAACATGAAACAGATCAGCAGCAACATGAAACAGATCAGCAGCAACATGAAACAGATCAGCAGCAACATGAAACAGATCAGCAGCAACATGAAACAGATCAGCAGCAACATGAAACAGATCAGCAGCAACATGAAACAGATCAGCAGCAACATGAAACAGATCAGCAGCAACATGAAACAGATCAGCAGCAACA
>JBBPBX010043308.1:0-27978 GCA_038048925.1 Garcialebias charrua | reverse complement strand
TATATATATAGATAGATAGATAGATAGATAGATAGATAGATAGATAGATAGATAGATGATAGATAGATTAATTTGATAATTTTAATAATCTGTATTCTTTTTAATTTACCAGAAACTTCAAGATAAATCCTGACCCTGTACTGAAACCTGTTTCAGCTTCTCACTGCCACAAGCTGGTGAGAGGCGCGTGACGTCAATTTGAAACCCACCCACTCGAACCGGTACTGTACCATACCGAGTTGAGTAGAGCCGTGCTGCACTGCTACTAAAAGGTACTAATGGAAATGGCATGCGAACCGCTCTGCTAACAGAACCACTCTGCTAGAGTACAATAAAAAATAGGACCATGTTGCTAACAGTAACAGTGTATTTATAACAATATTATTTTAAATTGCTTTATATTTTTGTATATTTTTGTCCGTTCTCTATGTACTGTATGTCTAAAACAAGTCTCTCTTGAAAATGAGTAGCCTACTTGTGACTCAGTGAGGCTACCTGTAAAAATAAAAGGTTAAATAAACAAATAAATAAATAGTTCTATACAGTACAATGGAAGCTCTTTCTGAAAATGAAATTCATTGATGAGAAGATGGGAAAAAGCCGTTTGGTGTTTGCTTCACAGCGAGTCTGGAACTAAATTAGGTCAGAATGCCACAGAGCCGTCAGCTGCCAAACAATCAGCATCATCATGAGCCAATAAACAAAATCTGTGTTTGACTTGGTTTCCCAAACATATGGAGGCAGGAAGGCGATGGCCCACGGTCCTCCAGTACCAATCACTCCCGGCCCCGCGAGGCTCCTTGAAGGCCCTGGGACCCCAGGGTGTCAGTTTTTAGATCTCTGCCACTACAAAGACAGCAGGACTGCCAGTCTCATGTTAAACCAGGTCCACATCCAGACATGTAAATAGTACATAACTCTAACTGAGGGGACACAACACGATTCCCCATCATCATCATAAGACAAACAAAAACTCTGCCCTCTGTGAATAGCAAACAACCATCAGGGTGTTAACGATCCATCGTCAGGCTGATGGTCCTCCTTGATCATGTGAGCAGCTGGTTTCGGCTGTCATCAGCCAACTGGTTGATCCACTGTGGGAGGGTGCTATTTATAAGACTGAGCTGAACACAGCTTCTCAGACTGAGGAAGTCTTTCGGACGAAAGACGAAACGTTTCTACAGTTTTTTTTTTTTTGCTTTGTTTTGTTTTGTTTTTTGAATGTCCAGAGGACCAGACTTAGCTTTTTTGGACAAACAAAAACTGTTTTGCTGCAGCATCAGTGACATCCAGAGGACCTAGTTGCAGACTTTACAACATTACCAAATGATTCACAGGTTCAGAAAGGAGTGGTTGTTGATCTGACTGCATTTGAACATGTCAGTTTCTCTTGTTTCATTGTTTTCACTCCAAAAAGATGAATTTACCAATAAAGACAGAATGATTCTCCCCCTTTCTTAGCATTCGTCATTCACAGTCTTCCCTCCATCTGCTGGTTCTCCTGTCAGCATGAAGAAAAAACAACAAACCAAGACGTAAACAGCAAATTAAAACAGACTGTAAACTGTCGGCCGTGGAGCAAACAATGCAGCCCACTCCCCCGATGTCTGCCGCATAATCCCAGCAAATGCTTAAATCCTCCATTAAATATTTAATGAGCACAAAGAGGGGATAAACCAGAAACATCCTGCACATTTGCAGAAATGGTGCCACTGGGGAGTCCTGAAAAACCAAAACCATCACCTGTACCTTCAGACACCAACGGGAGGCGACCACATCAGTAGAACATCATGTTCAGGAGAGCACCACAAACTATTAATTTACCAAATTAATATTCAGAACACCAATTTTATTCACTTTGATGTTCACAGCATTTTAACATATTTGACCAAGTGCATCTTTACATTTTTACTTCTAAAAATTAGTTTTGATTTTAGTCACGTCGTTAAACATTTCTGTCCAGTTTCATTTTATTTATAAACCATCATTCCTGAACTCACTCTGACAGCATGAAATGATCCAGCTGAAAGCAAACATTTCCTCTAACAGAACTGATTTTGCCTCCAGATGACTGCTCCATCATGACGGGGTGACCTGCTGAGATGAAAAATCAACACGTCCAAGTCTAAGACCATGGTCTTCAAGCAGAAAAACTAGAAGGCTACCAAGTCCAGACTGTACCTGTGGTTCTGGTTTCAAAGTGGAGTTACAACAGAACTGAAGACTGAAAGATGAATTGGCATGGTGTCTGCAGTGATGTGTCATGGTTAAAAAACAAGAATTGAGTTGAAAGGTGAAATCATCTGTTGATCTACTTTCCAACCTTCACTTACAGTCATGACCTTTGAGGAATGACCTTAACTATGAATTTGGCAGAACTAACTACTGAAATTATCTTTCTCTGCACAGTGTCCAGACAAAAACTTGAAAAGGCAAGGAGCCCAGACTGCTGCCAATGTGTCTCAAAAAGAACCAGTTGAAGTAGATTGTATCATAATTGTGATACTAAAGGCCCAGAGCAGAAGAACTGAAACAGAATTATAACAATGTTGTTAATATTAGACCCCAGGTGGCAAACTGAAGAAAAGACGACACCGTTCTACAAAAATAATCTGTTTTTCAGGGGAACGGAAACTGGGCTGAAAAGGAGAGAAGGGATAAGATGAGTATTGGTTGCAGGGTCTTTATGATTGATAGCATAGGAATAGGATTTAATTCCCTTACTGGTCTTGCCTTTGTTGTAGGAGTCGAAGGGGTGCGCTGAGAGGTCCTGGGTTCCAGGAGATGCCACTTGAGGAGAGGTAAGTATCGTTTGAGAGAGGAGCAGGTTGTTTGCAGGAGCAGAGTGGAGGTAGAGGCTTCTGATTGGTAGAAGGAACACCATCTGAACGAGCTGAACCTTTGAAGAGTTGAGGCCTAATGCTACGTTCACACCGAACACGTTTTGAGCTGCAGGAGCGGCCGGTTTACATGCAAAGTCAATGGGGGACGCGCCTCTAGGGGTCGTGCGTCGCGTCACAGCCGTTTTGAGCGGCGCGGAAGGGGTGGCAGAGCGTTTTCCGTGCATGCGGTGACCGCGGCAGCCGCCGCCGCTCGAATTGAAAAAGCTGAACTTTCGCCGCTCAACGCGTCTTGACAACCAATCAGGGAGAGTCAGCTATGTCACGCGGTAACGAGGGGACGGATGTTGCGCAAGTGTGACGTATTGTTTGTGAGACACAGAAACAACCCGCAAATTTGTGTTCAAGTATGGAGGAGTTCAAGAAAGGAGAAAGAAAAAGGACCTTGCCTGGCGGAGTGTCAGTGAGGAAGTCGGGATATCGGGTAAGTTTTGAATTGTAAACTCCTCCCACACCCCGCCGCCGCTGCTGCTTCTCGTTCCTGTCTGAACACCAGTGCGTCCACCTTGAGGCGTTTCGCGCTTTTTGGCCGCTCAAAACAAGTTCGGTGTGAACGTAGCATTAGAAGGCTTGTTGAAGGCAGGACTTTGGAGGTGCTGGAGAGAGTCACAAACAGTAAACTCTGTTATTTAAATTCTTGTCTGGAGACAATTTAGAGGCTGACCATTATTTTACTGTTCTAAGGACAATGTCCCAGCACTGAAGAAGAGTCTGGCAGCAGCTTAAGTACTCCTGCACAGCAGTCCTCCATCAGGGATCAGGAGTGAGGTGATTGCTCTCTGCTTCAGCTGTGGGAGGGAGGGAGTGGCAGTAAGAAAACCAGAACTCCCAAAAATCCAACAATTCAGGATAAAAATTAAGGGATGTATATTTACAAGTGGTATTTACAGAAGGCCCTGGGGACATCTTCAAAGGACGGAGATGGGTATGTTGTCATAATCGGTGTGAGCTTGTCGAGGTGAATCCAGTGGTGCAAGCAAAGACTCGGATGTACAGAGTAAAAGTAAATAAACACTTTAATATACAAAATAAAGATACTGTTGTGGCAGTACTTACAAAACTAGATGATGAGACAAGACACCAGAGAACACAGACGATGACCTGACAATGAAACACACAAAAACGCTGACTAATGTACATGCAGTAATCAAACTAAATCATAAACCCCTGAATACGTTGACATGGGAACCAGAAGGTGTAGGGATAGAGACTGACCAACAGAGGGAGCAATCCTTATAGTACCCCCCCTCAAGGACACCCCCTGGCGTCTCCAACACCGCCCCTCCCCCCCAAACTAGGGCGGGCAGAAGGAGGAGCTGCAAGGATGGTGGACACAAGAAAACACAAGGACAAGAAACAAAAAACCGACAGCACGAGGACTGGGAGTAAACGTAACTAGAGACAAGGACAAGACTATGGAAACTAAACATGACTAAACACAAAGACTAGACTATGGATACTAAAATACACGTAGTCCTCGAGTTACGGCGGCCTCGACTTACGACAATTCGGTGTTACGAATGCATCTTATTAATAAAAATATAAAATAAAAATTAAAAAATATAAAAAATGTATGTGTTTAAATGTTCTTGATTTCATGTGTACAACAATTTGTTGCAGCTGTGGTTGTTTTAAATGGCTTTATAAATAAAGTATTATTATTCCATCCATCCATCCATCCATTGTCTTCCGCTTATCCGGGGTCGGGTTGCGGGGGTAGCAGCCTAAGTAGGGAGGCCCAGACTTCCCTCTCCCCAGCCACTTGGAGCAGCTCCTCTGGGGGAATCCCAAGGCGTTCCCAGGCCAGCCGAGAAACATAGTCCCTCCAGCGTGTCCTGGGTCTTCCTCTGGGTCTCCTCCCGGTGGGACATGCCCGGAACACCTCACCAGGGAGGCGTCCTAACCAGATGCCCGAGCCACCTCAACTGGCTCCTCTCGATGTGGAGAAGCAGCGGCTCTACTCTGAGTCCCTCCCGGATGACCGAGCTTCTCACCCTATCTCTAAGGGATAGTCCAGACACCCTGCAGAGAAAACCCATTCCAGCCGCTTGTATCAGAGATCTCGTTCTTTCTTATTAAGAAATTATTATTATAAATAAAATAAAATGATGCAGACTTACAAAGTTTCCGGTAGTTTCCGACAGTTTTTGGCAGTCAGTTTTCGGCAGTGCCCGCCAGTTTAGCCAGTTAGCTCCGCCCTCGACAGCCGGCCTCGGACTGACCATGTCCGATCAGAGGTTGCTGGCGCTCGGATACATGAGCTGGGAGCTGAACGGCGGATTTGTAGAGAGATGGATAGAAGAAGGAAAATGACGCATTAGAACACATGAAGCAGCAGACAGCGAGCTGGACCGGAGAAGCAACGAGATAACATGCTAACAATCCTAGCTGTAGGATGGACGGGTGGATACTAACGCCCCACCGGGGACGCTGAGCCGATGGGTAGCAGAGCTCATCTCAATGTCCACCTGGCAACCTCAGATGTTGGATGGACACCGAACTAACATGCTAAAACATGGAGAAACAGCTGCGGCAGCCTTTTGGAGGGGCTAAGATGCTAATGTACGTAGCTATTGGAAGGGCTAAGATGCTAACACGCACAGTCTTTTGGAAGGACACTGACGATAAACGGCTTCTAGTAAGTTATTCATTCATTTTCCCTTCATTATGTATGGAGTTAACATGCTAACATTCCTTTCTGTAAACAGTTTGGACCTCGTGAAGCACCACGAAGCTGCAGAGCTCGGACGTGCAACGAGCTAACATGCAAAAAGACGGAGACAGGCTTGACCAGCTCAAAGTAAGAAACTAACTTTTTATTTTGTCTCTAAATGGACTGTATGTGTTTTGTGATAATTATGTAGGGTACTATGTTAGGATAGCCGAAGTGCTTGGTAACTTGGTAACTGTTTTGTACATGTACATGTATAAGTGGCGGCTCGGATGTTTTCCGACTTACGACGATTTTCGTGTTACAAACGGCCATAGGAACGGAACTTGTTCATAAGTCAGGGACCACCTGTACAAAGACTGAAACTAAGAAATCTCTAAGAGTTCGAAAAGGGTGACCAAGAGGTCATCATCAGAAAAGGTACATCGGCTGGGTGGTCGGGAGGCTGTCCATCGGGCAAAGGCACGTTGGACAGGTGGCCAAGAGGCCATCCGTCAGGCATAGTTACATCGGGCGGGCAGTCGGGAGGCCGTCCATCAGGTATAGTCAAAGGCACATCAGGCGGGTGGCCGGGAGGCCGTCCATCAGGCAAAGTCAAAGGAACATCAGGCGGGTGACTGGAAGGCCGTCCAACTGGCTAAGGCTTGTCCGACAGACAGCCTTGAGGTCGTCCATCAAGCTTAGGCTGGTCGAGCTGGCAGCCGGGATGTCGTCCATCAAGCTGAGGTTGGTTGGGCGGGTTGCCGGGAGGCCGTCCAACTGGCTGACGCCGGTCGGGCGGACGGCCGGAAGGTTGTCCAGTATTCTGGAGCACATCGGACAGGCGGCCGGGAGGCCGTCCAACACTAAGAGCTTCAACAGATGACATGGGTGGCACCCTCCAGGGCCCACCCAGAACAGGAATGTGGAAAGCTCCCTCCAGGGCTCTCCCAGAACAGGAAGTGTGGGAGGCGCCCTCCAGGGCCCTCCCGGAATAGGAAATGTGGGAGGCACCCTCCAGGGCCCTCCCGAAACAGGAGACGTGTGAGGCGCCCTCCAAGGCCCTTCTGGAACAGGAGACGTGAGGGGCGTCCTCCAGGACCCCCTCGGAACAGGAGAAGTCAGGCGAAGAGTCGGTGTCTGTAGGAGATTCAGGCGATAAGACGTCTGGCTCTGAGACGTCTGGCTCTAAGGAGTCTGGCTCTGAATCTTCGTCGGTAGGCACAGAATCTTCATCGGTAGGTACAGAATCCTTGGCGTCAGGGTCTAGATCTTCGGCGGCAGGTCTTAGATATTCTGCGGCAGGATCAGGGTCTTCGTCGGAAGCGCAGGCTGGAGCGGAGTCCGTCTGGACCCCGCGGCTGAGCAGGCTGGATGCTGGTTGGTTGTGGTCCACTGGCTTGCTGCTGTAGGTTCAGGGCTGGCTGCTGCTGCTACTGCTGCTGCTGGTGCAGGTTCAGGGCTGGCTGTTGCTACAGTTTCGGAGTCTTCTTCGGCATATGGACCCTTTGGAGAAGTAGAGGCGTCGGTGGCGCACAGACCCTCTGGAGAAGTAGAGGCGTAGACAGCGCACGGACCCTCTGGAGAAGTAGAGGTGTCGGCGGTGCATGGACCCTCTGGAGAAGTAGAGGCGTCGGCGATGTGGAGACCCTCTGGAGAAGTAGAGGCGTCAGCGACGTAGAGACCCTCTGTTAACGTCGAGGTATCAGCAACGTGGAGACCCTCTGTTTACGTTGAGGCATCAGTGGCGCAGGGACCCTCTGTTGACGTCATGGAAGCAGCAACCTCTGGAGCCGAATGCAAGGCAACGTCCTCTAGAGCCGAAGGCAGGGTAGCGCCCTCTGGAGCCGAAGGTAGGGTAGCACCCTCTGGAGCCGAAGGCAAGGCAGTACCCTCTGGATACGAAGGTAGGGCAGTGTCCTCTGTAGCCGCCAGTGGTACAGCACCCTCTGCAGAAGCTGGAGGCACAGCACCCTCTGTGGATGTTGGAGAGGCAACACCCTCTGTAAATGCTGGTGGTAGAGCACCCTCTGTGGATGCTGGATTGGCAGCACCTTCTGTACACACTGGGAGAACAGCACCCTCTGTAGATACTAGGAGAGTAGCACCCTCTGTAGGTGCTGGAAGATCAGTACCCTATGTGGGTGTTGGGAGAGCATCACCATCTGTAGGTGCTAACACGGAGTCCTTGGTCTCTGCAGCAGGCGACATGAAGTCCTTGGGTTCTGTAGCAAGCAACATAGAGTCCTTAAGCTCTGTAGCAGGCAACATGGAGTCCATGGGCTCCACAGCAAGTAACATAGAGTCATTACACTCATTTTTCAGAGTCTTAGTTAAAGTCAATAGTTGAGAGAGACCTGGGTTAGGTATTAAACAGGAACTGTTTGTAATTAGGTTCTCAATAATTGAATAGGCCTTAAATTTATATTGAGGATCAGAGTTATTGACAGCAGCATTAAGCAATCTGTCAAGCTGCTGGACAATGAGAGTGGCCTCATGTCTCCGTCCAGTGGAGACTCCTGTGGTCGAGGAAAGATCTGTCCGTTCCTCAGAAAAGTGGGAGTTCACACACTCCTCATCGGTGTGTCCTACAGACTCTTCCTCTGTGAGTCCTGCAGATGTGCAGGGGCACTGGTACCCCAACCCCCCATCTGCGCAAGTCTCTCCTGAGACTTCACAGAGCCCGTGTGACAGCACGGGCTGTGGTACTCCCCCCCTCCTTCAAAATTCTCCCTGACGCATCTGACAGCCTGAAAGGAGACGTTGTGGGAGGCTGGGATTGAAACCTGGAAATGTCCTTACTTTTGGTCCGATGTTTTCTCTGGCGGTAACGTGGACCATGAACTGGATCGGGCCAAAACTCCTCTGGTTCCGAGTCATCGGAAACAGACCACAGTGAATACGCCCATGAGGGAGTGTAGGAAGGAGCCGGCTCTTCGTGGCTGTCACTGCGCTTCCTCCTCTCTCGCTCCGCCACTAAAAGCGGAGAAGGAAGGATCTCCAATCCCGGTCTGTAGCGGATCCAGGCGGGTTCGTTCCGGAACCCGCTTACTCAAACTACGGCTGCTTCCTCATAACCTGGAGCCGTTTCTTTCAGCCCCCGAGTTGATCCGGTCTTACTCTTGCTGGATTCACGTTCTTTTGGTTGGGTCATACTGTCATAATCGGTGTGTGCTTGTCGAGGTGAATCCAGTGGTGCAAGCAAAGATTCGGATGTACAGAGTAAAAGTAAATAAACACTTTAATATACAAAATAAAGTTACTGTTGTGGCAGTACTTACAAAACCAGATGATGAGAACCAGGAACCATGAGACAAGACACCAAGGAACACAGACGATGACCCGACAATGAAACGCACAATAACGCTAACTAATATACATGCAGTAATCAAACAAAGTCATAAACACCTGAATACGTTGACATGGGAACCAGAAGGTGTAGGGATGGAGACTGACCCACAGAGGGAGCCATCCTTACATATGTATGGTTCCAAGTAATGAAGAGTCTCAATTAATATATACTGTAATAATTATTATTATTATTATCCATCCATCCATCCATTCATCCATCCATTCATCCATCCATCCATCCATTCATTATCTTTTACTCGCTTCTTCCTTTTTGGGTTGCAATGGTCACTGGTGCCCCATGTCCAGCCATCACTATGCGAGAGGTGGGGTACACCCTGGAAAGGTCACAAGTCCATCCCAGGGCTAATATAATAAAAATAAATAAATTTTGTATTTTTCCTTACATGTTCCTTTTGGTCCACTGGTACAGAAAGCTTCAGGTAAGTATAGCAACAGAGATGGAGATGAGGAGGAAAGTGGCAGCAGATAACATTGTGGATTGTAGACAGGCAGGATGGAGGCAGGCTGGTAGGCAAGTGAGCAGCAGGATGGGCTTGGACTAAAGGCAAGTGGCCCCAGGAGTTTCAGGATAGCAGAAGACATGGCGAATATTAGGTAAGTCCAGAGGTGCTTCAAGAATCACAGTAGGAGGGTACAAAGAAAATCTGGCATTCTAATTACACAAGAAGGCCGTTATAAATACTTATTGGAATCCAATGTTCCAGCAGAGAAGAGAACACTTCAGCAGTCCTGTATACCCCTAGAGCTTATTACAGGAACTGGCCAGAGCTGTTGCTCATTGGTGCCACACAGTCATTCAGGCAGCTGCAGGAGGAAAAACTCTGGAATCCCACAGCTTGAACATTTGGAAAAGAAGCTTTTCAGGGAAGTACACTGTCAAAGATTCTTCATCATCTAAGGGATAGATGGACAGATGGATGAATGGAAGGATGAATATATGGATGGATACATGTACATTGAACAAAAAAATACAACACTTTACCACTTGTAACAGGTGCTCCCATTTTTTATGACGTAAGCTCAAAAATCTGACCTCACCTAGACCCATCAATTTTATGAAATTTTTAGACCTATTTCTTATCTGCCTTTTTTAGGCTAAAGTTTTAGAAAAAGTTGTTTATATGCAGTTGCAACCTGTTTTAGAAAATCATGGTATTTATGAAACCTTTCAGTCTGGATTTAGAACCCGCCATTCTACCGACTCAGCCCTGTTAAAAGTCCATAATGACATTTCCATGTCCATGGATGCCAAGTGTCCCGTTGCTCTGGTGTTGCTGGACCTTACAGCTGCGTTTGCCACAGTGGACCACACTGTCCTGTTGTCTCGTCTTCAAGGTTATGTTGGATCATCTGGTATAGCACTCAAGTGGTTCACTGCCTATGTGACCAGCAGAACATTCTCTGTCATGTTGGATAATCCCTCTACCTCCACTGCCCTTCTCTCTTGTGGTATGACACAGGGTTATATTATTGGTCCTCGCTGTTTCTCATTGTACATGCTACCTTTTGGATCAGTGATAGCCCGACATAACTTTTCTTTTCACTGCTATGCTGATGATGTACAAATTTGTTTACCAATGAAACCTAAAAACAGCAGTGATGGGAATAACGAAGTACAAATAAACGGCATTACAAATGGAGTTATTTTTTTCATTAACGGGTACTCTAAGTAGTTACTATGTCTATCGTTACAACGCTGTTACCGTTACGACCACTAAATGGGGTACGTTATTTTGTCTTCTGCTCTGGCTCTCGTAAGCTGTTTGTTTACTTTTTTTCCATGGTGAGGGTAGGAGGGAGGGGTGAAACAATCATATAAAGGATGATAATGATTGGCTAAGGTAGAGTAACAGGTAGAGGTAAGCCAATCAGAGGTTTTGTTGTTCAGTTCACTCGCAAACCACACGTTGCATCTCCAAATCTGAAAAGTTTGCAGAAGTCCTGTAGCAATGGCGAGTCTGGAGGGAAAGTTGGCGTTTTCAAAGTGGAAATACAGACACTACTTTACTCTCCTTGAGGTAAAAGGCAAGAACGTGCATGTGAAGTGATGTCCCGGAGCGAAGTGTTTGTCTACGTCCGTCGTAAGCAACTCTAATCTGATGAAGCATCTCACAATTCACATCTCACAACTTCATATTGTTAAAATGGTTCTTTTGTTTTTAAAATAAGTGCTTTAACTCTGTAATGTAAAATAAAATCAAACCCTCACACAACTGGTTCTTCAAGTCTTTTCTTAACGGTTTACTTTTATTTCTAAGAAAACACTTGAACAGTACAGTGTGTACATAGAGCTAAAAACACAAGTGTTATATTTTTTGTTAAACTGTATTTTTGTAATGAAGAAAAAACTTGAAGTATAGTATGTCAACCAGTCATGTTCTGTTGAGGTGCAGTAAGTATTAAAAGTTTTGTGTTAAGTACTTGTCTTTGCAATTCTACTTTAAATTTGTAGATATATCTAAACTTAAACCAATCAAACAGACAATAGGTACTTTCCCTGGTAACTAATTACTTTTATAGGGGAGTAATTCAGTTACTAACTCAGTTACTTTTTGGGAGAAGTAACTAGTAACTGTAATTAATTACTTTTTAAAAGTAACATTCCCATCCATCCATCCATTTTCTTCCGCTTATCCGGGGTCGGGTCGCGGGGGTAGCAGCCTAAGTAGGGAGGCCCAGACTTCCCTCTCCCCAGCCACTTGGAGCAGCTCCTCTGGGGGAATCCCAAGGCGTTCCCAGGCCAGCCGAGAAACATAGTCCCTCCAGCGTGTCCTGGGTCTTCCTCTGGGTCTCCTCCCGGTGGGACATGCCCGGAACACCTCACCAGGGAGGCGTCCAGGAGGCATCCTAACCAGATGCCCGAGCCACCTCAACTGGCTCCTCTCGATGTGGAGAAGCAGCGGCTCTACTCCGAGTCCCTCCCGGATGACTGAGCTTCTCACCCTATCTCTAATGCCAGGTTCACACCAAACGCCTCGAAGCAGCCACTTTACATGCAAAGTCTATGTGGAGGCATGGCCAGGGGAGGTGCAACCAGGAGCAGCACATCTTGAGCAGTTCAAGCAGCGCAGCAACGAGGGGCAGCTCTTTCTCACGCACGCGCGCGTCCAAAGCAGACGAGGCATCGAGCAGCCAAAGTTCATTCAAATGAACTTTGGCTGCTCGATGCCTCGCAGCAACCTATCTGCTATATGATGACGCAACAACGACGGGACTTTCTGTGGACTTTTTAAACTTACCCCAACGAGCCTCCATGAAGACACCACCAGCCTCCAGTAAGTAACTTGGCATTTTTACATTTGTTGCTGTCAGCTCGAGCTTAGATCACCCCAAACATAACAAAACGTTTTAATCTCAACAAAGACTTTAGGAGTTGCAGTTCGGCTTGTAGAAAACCCACTCAAGTAGTAACGGGGCTGACGTACAGCTGATCTTTATCTGCCCAGTGAACAGAAAACAAAAGAAATCTGACCGGGAAGGGAGCCAGAGCTGCTCCAACTGCGCGCGTTCGGTGTGAACACACATCTGGTGACAAGCAGCAAACACGGTGCATTGGGAGCATTTTGATGTGTTTGGTCTGAACGTAGCATAAGGGAGAGTCCAGACACCCTGCTGAGAAAACTCATTTCAGCCGCTTGTATCCGAGATCTCGTTCTTTCGGTCACAACCCAAAGCTCATGACCATAGATGAGGGTGGGAACGTAGATCGATCGGTAAATTGAGAGCTTTGCCTTTCGACTCAGCTCTCTCTTCACCACGACAGACCGGTACAGCGCCCGCTTCACTGCGGATGCTGCACCTATCCGCCTATCGATCTCACGCTCCAGTTTTCCCTCATTCGTGAACAAGACCCCGAGATACTTAAACTCCTCCACTTGGGGCAGGACCTCCTCCCCGACCCGGAGAGGGCATGCTACCCTTTTCCGGCTCAAGACCATGGCCTCGGATTTGGAGGAACTGATCCTCATCCCGGCCGCATCACACTCGGCTGCAAACCGCTCCAGCGAAAGCTGTAGATCACGATCTGATGAAGCCAATAGGACCACATCATCTGCAAAAAACAGAGAAGCGATTCTAAGGCCACCAAAACGGATCCTCTCAACACCTTGGCTGCGCCTAGAAATTCTGTCCATAAAAGTTATGAACAGAATCGGTGACAAAGGGCAACCTTGGCGGAGTCCAACTCTCACTGGAAACGAGCCTGACTTACTGCCGGCAATGCGGACCAAGCTCTGACACCGGTCGTACAGGGACCTAACAGCCCATATCAATGGGTCTGGTACCCCATACTCCCGGAGTACCCCCCACAGAACCCCCCGAGGGACGCGGTCGAATGCCTTCTCCAAGTCCACAAAGCACATGTAAACTGGTTGGGCAAACTCCCACGTACCCTCCAGGACCCTGCTGAGGGTGTAGAGCTGGTCCAGTGTTCCACGACCAGCACGAAAACCACACTGCTCCTCCTGAATCCGAGGTTCGACTATCCGACGGACCCTCCTCTCCAGAACCCCTGAATAGACCTTACCAGGGAGGCTTAAGAGTGTGATCCCCCTATAGTTGGAACACACCCTACGGTCCCCCTTTTTGAATAGGGGAACCACCACCCCAGTCTGCCAATCCAAGGGAACTGCCCCAGTAACATTCCCAACACTGAAAAACAGTAACCTTCTCACACCTTTCGCTGATTGAATTGCCGACATTAAACAGTGGCTTCACCATAATTTTTTGCTCTTAAACGAAGAAAAGACAGAATGCATCTTCTTCGGTGATGATGCTCCCTGTAACTTTGGTGCTCTGCACTTAAAAACTTGAGGGTGACATTTGACAATGACTTAAAGGGGACCACACATGCAAAATTCACTTTTTAATGTTTTTTTTAAACTCAATTTTGGGTATGTACTTCATAAAAAAACAGTCCTAGTGCCAAAAAAATGCACCCAGTGGTTTATTTACTCTAAGTATATTTATTTTTAGGGGCTAATTACGCCTCGTTTACAAATCCTGCGGTTTGTGACGTCACAAGCCGCAGGACAACCCACCCCGCACCTTTAGTCCAGCCCCTCACCTAGCAACCCCTGGTGCGGCTCAACCCACTTCAGTATAAAAGACGTCACGGTTGCCGAGCAGTTTAGGAGCTGACCCGGCGGTCATTTATTTATTTATTCATTTATTTAGCCCCCGGGGGGCTAGGGGCTTGCCCTGCTCCAGCCACGCAGCACATCTTGAGTAAAACCAGAATGTTTTATTACCTTGTTTGAACTCTGTCTCGTTGAAACTGTGCACACACACACTCTCGCGGGGCGACAGTCTGAAACGTACAAGCACCACTGATCGATATACTTTTCAGATTAGCAATTTATTTATTTTAAGAATACTTTTCACTTCATCAAAATCTAATCAAAACTCCAACGTTCTAAAAGTAGGTGGTTGTATTTGTTTCTTATACGATGAAGGACTGCTTTTGCTCAACTGTCAGGTTGGTCTGGGAGATAAAGAGCTGGTTTGGCACCCAAAGGACTAGGGTTTCTTTCCCGGCCACGGCATCTTTTTTTATTTTTTTATTTAAGCCTTTTGTTTCAGAGAGATCGGGGTGAGACTAGATATATACATCTACATAATAATACTTTATAAATGTTATTTTTACGTTTTAGTTCAATTTTTAGTGTATTAGCGATCGCTCCCAACGCGCATCCGGCAGAAATAAAACGAGCAGACCGCCGGCGAAGGGACCATCTACGGTTGGGAGCTGCTGGGAGCTGCTGGCTTTTGAGGACCGTGTGGGTCCGGTCAGAGGTTGCCTCATACAGATAAATTAACTGGAAACACTCGGTGAACTTTGTGTGTGTCTGGATTGGATGTGCAACCGTGGATCGAAGCGCCGCATGCAACTAGTGGAGCTACGTGGACTGTTTGTTGCCGAAGGAGGAGGAAGAGCTATTTTTAGCCTTGGATTCGGGAGGGCTAATGATAAAAGGAGCAGCTAATGGCGGCGCGCACAGACAGCTTTCGGTAAGTTTTCTTAAGCTAGCACTAACAGTCAAGGCTCGGATATAGTCGCGCTTTGGTCCGCAAGCTGGAGCGCGCGTGCTGCGCGCGCACTGTGCATGCGTTTATAGTGTAGCACGGCAGAGCTTGGCAAAGTGCTGTTCTTTTACGGACCAGCAGGTGGCAGTACCCTCTAAAACCTGTGCATATGTTGCAAGAAAGGGTGTAGAGGAAGAAATCTACCGTAGAAGAAGAACTGTTTGAAATCACACAACAAAAACAAATAGCTTTCTGCTCGCGTGCTGAACTGTTGTCTTTATTTGCGGCTTTCAATGCATGGAGTCAGCGGAGGAGAAAGCGATCACGTGACTTTTGGCGAAAAAACAAAAGAAAAGTCCGACTCCAGATCAGGAATGAAGGAGAATTTTAACATTTTGTGTCACAAAACATTCCTCCATGCCTCGCGACGCCGTTTCCACGACCACAGCGGCGCAGACAGCTGCAGATTCTGGCGTGAAGACTGTCGGTGAGGTCCACACCCGACCTGTCAATCAATTTGGCGCGCGCGCTAGGCTTGCGGAGCTTCAAAATCTAGGAGGTGCACGACCACGCGCGAAACCAACGCGCTGGCCAAAGCGCGGGGGCGGGGACTTCGCGATTGCGTCACTTTGGCCGCGCGCCCTATGCGACGCGTCAACTATATCCTAAGCTTAAGTCAAATGAGTAATTAAAAAAAGAGCTCATTTTAAAACAACAACAGATTAGAGATACTGGCTGATACAGAGGGCGGAGTTAATGTAAACAGAGTTTTGACGGGCGTGGACTTCAGAGCTCATTATCATAAACCGGTCGTTTAGAACGGAAGTTAGAAATGGCAGAATTAAAAAGGGTATAATTTATTATCTAAGAATTATTTTGTGTATTAAATTGAATGAACAGGGTCTGGATAGCACACAGACATACCATAAAAATAAAAATAAAAACATCTGAGGTCCCCTTTAAAGTTTGATAAACAAATAGAATAGAATAGAATATATCTTTATTGGCATATTTGCACCAAGGTACAAAGTTTTGCAATTGGCGCACGCACCATCCGAAGAGGGACGTACGCACGGAAGCCGCAGCAGTAATTAAACTGCGCCGCCAACAATCAGATATGGAAAAAGGAACATACAGTCGGATAATCATTGGTATTCAAAAAAGAATCTATCACATTTTGTCTTAGGACACTCTATGATAAAGTCGAAAAAACTCTACCAGCTTCAGCACGGATAAAGACAAAGACATGTTGCATTTGATGGCAAGCAGGGAGATAGTCCGTGAGTAATCATTTCAGATAAGCACAGTCTGCAGATGGCCTCAGCTCGGCTCCATCTGAATGCACACAGAGACCTCTGGGGGGAGGGGGGGCAGCGACAGTTTTCAACAGCTTTCGACTCCAGGAGAAGTTTCCAGTCAGCCTCTTTTCAAGGTTGCTCTGAGTCCCGATTAGATTAGTTGCTTTATTTATTTTCAGGCCAGGCTACAGTGTACTTTGACTGCAGCCTTGAAGTCCAGGTGCTGTCTAGGTCCAAATCGCCGAATCATGTGAGGTTCCGAGCTACAAATCCCCATCTGTGCCCTGATGAAGCCCGGTCGGCTGTAAACGAGTCCCAAAACGCACTGCAGGTCCGCGGCTGTCCACCACTGCTCCCATCGTGCGATTCAGCTCGTACAACAGCTGGGTCGTTGAGGTCATAGCCCGGATCAAAGAATCTTGTTGAGCAGGAAGTTTCGCCAGCGCGTTGATCGCCGCGGCAGTCTCCCTCAGCTTCCAGTAGCAGAAACCTCCGCCAACGCCAAAAAGCAGAGCAGCTGCCACCAATATTCCAATAATCCACAAATCTTCCACGTCTTCGACAGAAAGAACGGTCAGACACATTAACTTCCACTCGCCCCACGAGTCCATAATGTAGCCCACCGCATGCGTGTCGAGGGGGCACGCCGGTTCTCCTGGTCCGGAGCGCTTCGTGGAAAAAAAATTATCGATAGAGGAAACAGCCCACGCAATTAAATCCATTTCAAATTGGTTTGAGTGAGCGCTGAAGAGTTACAGACGAGACAAAAATGCAAAAGCAGGGGGAGGAAAACTTAGGGAGGAGAGGAGCAGAAAGAGAAGCAACCTGCTTTGCCAAATAGCCTCTGTAGTCAAGGCCTGTTTTTATCAGTTACGTCTTTTATCCAAAGTAAAGCCTTTTTTAAATCGTTCTGATTTGGAAAAGGCCATTCATGCTTTTATCACCACAAGGCTTGATTACGGCAATTCCCTATATGCAGGAATCTCCCAATCCTCCATTAGACGCCTTCAATTGGTCCAAAATGCTGCAGCTTGACTTTTAACCAACACCTCCAGACGTGAGCACATTACCCCTGTTTTATTTTCTCTCCACTGGCTTCCAGTCGATTTTAGAATTAAATTAAAATTTTATTATTCACTTTTGAAGCTCTCAATGGTCTTGCCACATTACATTTGACTGATCTTGTAGCTGTCCGTGCATATAGGAGAACACTATTATCTGAAAGTTATGCACCATAACTCATGATCCCTGAAGGAAGGGAACAAGGTGCAACATAATTGCTATGGGAAATTGCGCCCCCGCGCAATTACTTGAAGGAATACACTCACGCCTTTACGGCAAGGGCGTCAGCGTCACGCCAGAGTCCCCTCCCTCTGGGTATTTAAGACGTGGACGCCCATCCTACTTCCTCTAAAATGCACTTCAACGAGCTTTCAGCATTGAAAGGACCAGGTATGTTGCACCTCGTTCCCTTCCTTCAGGGAACATGAGTTATGGTACATAACTTTCAGTTCCCTTATCAGTCATGTCACTCGGTGCAACATAATTGCTATGGGAACGTAATTCAATCACGCCCTTGAAATGCTCTGTAAAATGCAGGTGAGAACATCTGCCTTAATATGGCAGACATTTCCCAGCCGCTCTCTACAAGGTATGTAGAGAGCACAGCCTGAGAAGAAAAATGCCACATGTAGAAACATCAGCCTGATGTTACCACTGGACACATAGATGAAACACCAGCTAGAGACAGCATAAGCGTGCTCCGCTAGTGTGATTACTCATCATCTCCTTTTTCCCTGGAAATCTTGAGAAGCAGGAGGAAAAGAGCAAGGGACCCATTACGCCACTGGCAATCAGATGGCAATGTGGAGGTAGAGAACCCAGTTCAAGCACAGGGTAACCTTCCAGGTCCCCAAGGGAAAAATGTCATATTCACAAGGGGCACGCACAAGTCCCTCATCTGCTTCTTGAACAGACAACTTACTAGGACCATCAAAGAGGCCCATCCTGATGTTGGAGAACTGTCAGAGGAGAGGGAAACCCTTCCACTGAACATCTCCCAAGTAAACATAAACACCAAGGGTCTCCCTTGTGTATACTGTTGTTGTTGTTGGAAAAAAAGACGATCAAGCCTTAGGCCCTCAGCCAGTTCCCTTCAGTGGCTAGGCTGAAAGCTTGCCACAGCTCCGGACGTGGGTGTAGAAGCTGCCCACGTGCCTGAGTCAGCAGGTCTCTGTAAGAAGGCAACTGCCATGGTATCCCTGACAACATTGAGATCAGTTCCGGGAACCACGGTTTCTGTGGCCACCTGGGGGCTATCAGTATCAGGGAGAGGGCTCCCTTACGTATATGTTCCAGTGTCACCTGAATCAGAGGGACAGGTGGAAAAGCATAATACAGCACCCCTGCTGGCCAATCATGGGCCAAAGCATCCGTTCCCAACGGTGCGTCTGTTTCCCTCATAGAGAAGTAGAGGTCACATTGTGAGCTGGCTCTGCATGGGAACAAGTCCACCGAGGCTCTCCCAAACCGTGACCAGACCTGATCCACGACTTGTGGGTTCAGTCTTCATTCTGATTCCAAAAGAGGCCCTCTTGAGAGGGTATCCGCTCCGTAATTCAGTTCACCCGGAACATGAGTCGCCCTGAGCGACAATAATCTTGGAGCGTACCATGTGAGCATCCTCTGTGTCAGGCTGAGGAGGGCTTGGGATCTCGTCCCCCCTTCCCAGTTAATGAAGGACACCGTGGTTTTGTTATCTGATTTCACCAGGACGTGCTGTCCCGCAATCAGACCTTTACCAAAGAAGTATTTTACTGACAGGAATACGGCCAACAATTCCAGGAAGTTGATGTACAATCTTGCTTCCTGCTCATTCCAGAGGCCTCGGGCATTCTGATTTCTGCAGACTGTCCCCCATCCTGTTTTCGAGGTGTCCATCATGATGACCCCACAGGATGACACCCTACCTGATGTGACCCCTTCCTTGAACACAGACAGGTCCCTCCAAGGTTCCAGGGCCCTCAGGCACTCTGAATTGATTCTAAACTTTCCTGCTTGCCCAGACGGGGCAGGTCGTTGGTTTAGCCATATTTGCAGGGCTTGTATCTTCAGCAATGCATGTGGCACACAGGGTATGGCTGCCGCCAAGAGGCCTAAAAGCCGTTGGCACGTTTTTAGGGGGACCCGCTGATTCAGTTTAAACTTTGCCAGGCAACGGCGAATCGAGGAAACACGTTCCTCTGAGAGCCATGCTCTGTACCGGATGGTGTCGACCTGCACTCCCAGAAATACGGTAATCCGTGATGGGTCAGGTCACTCTTTTGTAGGTTTATGACAAAACCGAGAGACTCCAGGTGAGAGATCACCCTGCAGGAGTGTGACTGGGCCTGTATTCTGCTTCCGGCCAGAACCAGGAGGTCATCCAGGTAGTTCATAATCCTGACTCCTTGATTCCTAAGAGGGGTCAGGGCTGCGTCCAGACATTTAGTAAATGTACGAGGAGCAGTCTTCAAACCGAAGGGTAAGGCTTTGCATTCATAAGCCTTCCCTTCGAAGGCAAACCGGAGGAATTTCGTATGCCTCCTCCACACACCTACATGGAAATAAGCGTCTTTCAAATCCACTGTACATTCATAGTCTCCAGGTCTCACGGACTGGGGGACCTGCCGTAGTGTGAACATCTTGAACTTGAAAGTTCTTATTTTCAAAGTTGATTGATAAATCTGACTCCCATTTTTCAACAGGTAGAGTTATTGAGTCATCGATTCTAGACAGTTTTTTGTATATTTTAGATAATAATTTGGGGGGTTGAAGATTAATGAACTCTAACACACATGTTGGTGTTTCCAACAATGTTTTATTAAGCTTAAATTTCTTTTTTACAATAGACTTAATTTGTTGGTATTGTAGGAAATATTTATTATCAATGTCATATTGTATTATTAATTTATTGAATGGAATAAAGTCTATACCCTCAAATATGTCTTCCAGACATTCAATTCCTTTCATTCTCCAACCTGGGAAATTTAACATATTATTTTCTTGTTGAATGTCAGGATTGTTCCAGAGAGGCGTATGTCTGCATGGGAGTAGTGAAGACTTTGTCATTTTCAGATATTCCCACCATGCTGTCAGAGATGAGCTAATACTGATACTTTTAAAGCAGACATGTTTTTTTATATTGATACTAATAAATGGTAGATCCGAAATCCTAATATTATTACATAAAGTTTGTTCTATATCTATCCAAGTTTCATCTAATGCATTCGGTTTTAACCAATTTGATATATATTGTAACCTGTTGGCTAAATAGTAGTAATAAAAGTTTGGAAGTTCTAATCCTCCGGTATCTTTAGATTTCTGTAATGTTTTTAAACTAATACGTGGAGTTTTATTTTTCCAAAGGAATTTAGATATAGAAGAGTCCAGGGACTTAAACCATTCAGTTGAAGGTTTATTTGGAATCATTGAGAATAAATAATTTATTCTCGGCAGCACCATCATTTTTACTGAGGCAACTCTTCCCATAAGTGATATTGGTAGAGATCTCCATCTAGTAAGATCGTCTTCAATTTTCTTTAATAGTGGGATATGATTCAATTTTATTAAATCTTCCAATTTAGGAGAGATATTAACACCTAAATATTTAATGTTACCTGATTGTAGTCTTTCATTAAGAGAATTATTAAACACGCAATTTATTGGAAGAACTGTAGATTTTGTCCAGTTTATAGAATAATCAGAAACTTTTGAAAACGAGTTTATTAATTTGATAACATTAGATATTGAGTTTCCTGAGTTCTCAAGAAAAAGCAAAACATCGTCAGCATAAAGACTAATTTTATGTTCTATGTTTCTACCCTTTATGCCTTTAATATCAGCACTTTGCCTTATTGCTGCTGCTAAAGGTTCAATAAAAATAGCAAATAATGCTGGTGAAAGTGGACAACCTTGCCTGGTGCCCCTCTGTAAACAGAAGCTTGAAGATAATTGATTATTTGTCCTGACGTACGCTGTTGGTGAGCTATATAATATTTTTAACCAGTTAATGAAGTAATTCCCAAATCCAAATTTATTTAAGGTAGCAAATAAGAAATTCCAATTTACTCTATCGAATGCTTTTTCAGCATCTAAAGAAAAAATAGCTGTTTCAATATTTTTAAAATACGAATACTCTATTACATTATATAATCTACGTGTATTTGTGTTTGAGTGTCTTCCTTTTATGAATCCGGTTTGGTCTGGGTGTATAATAACAGGAGTTATCTTCTCTAGTCTTTTAGATAAGACTTTACAAATTATTTTAACATCAACATTAATAAGAGAGATTGGACGATAACTGGTAGGTAATACTGGGTCTTTGCCTGGTTTTAATAAGAGACTAATGTTGGCTGAATTCATATGTGTTGGTAGCCTGCCATTTTCTTCTGACTCAAGTAGCACTCTATAAAATATCGGTTCCAGTATATCCCAGAATTTTTTATAGAATTCTACTGGATATCCATCAGGACCTGGAGATTTCTTATTAGGCATGCTTTTAATTGCTTCATGGAGCTCATCTGATGTTAATGGTGAGTCTAGTTTTGATGATTGACTAATATCTAGTTTTGGAAGTGTTATTTTCTCCAAGAATTCATTAATATCCTCATTAGATGGATTTATTTGAGGAGTGTATAGAGTTTTATAGAAATCTTTAAAAACATCGTTTACTTTTCCCTCATCATGAATTATATTTCCATGTTTATCTTTAATACCATATATAGATGTTTTTTCTTTGTTTAATTTGAGTTGATTAGCTAAAAAGCTCCCTGATTTATTACCGTATTCAAAATTATCTAATCTAAGTCTTTGTATCAAGAATTTATTTTTCTTATCAATATATTCATTTAGTTCTAATTTTAATTTGCGTAGCTTTTGCTGTGTTTCCTCTCCTTGTAGACCTTCTAATAGTTTAATGGATTTCTCTAATTCCTCAATACGTTTATTTTCTTTTTTCTTTTTATTTGTTGAATAGGATATTATTTTACCTCTCATGACTGTTTTCCCAGCCTCCCAAAGTGTACATGCTGAAGTTCCTGGCAAGTCATTAAACTCTAAATATGATGTCCATTCTTTTTTAAAGTATTGCAAAAATTCTTCCTCTTGAAGCAGTGATGTATTTAATCTCCAATTTATATTTTTTGTTGTTTCTTTTTTATTATCTAAATTTAGAGTAACTGGTGCATGATCGCTGACAGCAATAGTGTGTATCTTAGTGTCTGAAATATTGGTCAGCAATGAATTGCTTACTATGAAATAATCAAGACGAGAATATGAGTGATGCACATGTGAAAAGAAAGAATATTCTTTGCTATCAGGGTGAAAAGTACGCCATGCATCGCAGAGTCCATAATCATTCATATACTGTTTAACTATATTTATAGATTGCCAACTGCGTTGAGCTCCCACTGCATTCAGTCTGTCTAATTTGTCATCGAAACCAAAGTTGAGATCACCTCCCATTACTAGTGAGGAATCCATGTGATTTGATAGAGTGGAAAAAAAGTCGTGAAAAAAAGCAGCGTCGTCTACATTCGGCCCATATATGCTAACTATGCAATAATTTTGTCTAAATATTGATAACTTTAATATTATATATCTACCTTGTGAGTCTATAACCTGATCTAATACTTTGAAGTTAACGTTTTTATGTATTAAAATTGCTACCCCTCTTTGTCTTGAATTATAACAGGCTGAGAATACATTAGGAAACTCAGAAGACTTTAGCTCATCCACAGTTGAGGCCAATTTATGAATTTCTTGGAGTAATACAACATCTGCCTTTAGTCTTTTAATCTGGTTAAAAATCCTATATTTTTTACGTTGGCTACCGGCTCCATTAATGTTCCATGTGACAAACCCTAAGGTACCCATACCTGTGCTAATAATAATATAGCTAAACCACACCCAATGTCACTAATATAAAAGATAATAATAGATCCAGACAAATACATATCCCTTAAGTGATTAATTATATATTATTTTAAATAGAGTAATTGCTTTTTCTTTTGAAAATTAATCAGGGAAGTTTTCATTTATGAAGTAATTGTATGGATATATAAAGACGTATGTGAACCCTTGTGCTTGTGCGCTGATAATTGTTAAGTTAGAAAAATATAGACAAGAAAACAAAGAGAAATGATATACATGGAAACATAATTCAGATAAGAAAAAACAACAAAATGACCCTCTTACCACATCAAGTGTCATCCCACCTTGTGTATCACCACTATCTGAGTGTGTCCCACCACCGAGCTGTGCTGAAAAAAAATTAAATATATCTGGTAAGTAATATTAACAAATACTATATTTAATAATCCATCCATCCATCCATTTTCTTCCGCTTATCCGGGGTCGGGTCGCGGGGGTAGCAGCCTAAGTAGGGAGGCCCAGACTTCCCTCTCCCCAGCCACTTGGAGCAGCTCCTCTGGGGGAATCCCAAGGCGTTCCCAGGCCAGCCGAGAAACATAGTCCCTCCAGCGTATCCTGGGTCTTCCTCTGGGTCTCCTATTTAATAATATTAATCAATATTAGCAACCGATATAGTTCTTACCTTAATCATATACTGTAGGTAATAAAGCCAAGGAGTAGCTTCTGGATCTCTAAACAGCTGACCGTTTATGTAGAGTTTATCCACAGAGATGTTAGCTCTTCTTCCTTCGTTTATATTTTTCTTTCTTATCGGAAACAGAACTTTCCTCCTACTCAGAATTTCTGCAGGGTATTGATCATTCATGCTAAAGTTTGTGTTACAAAGTTCCCTACCTCGGCTTTTAACCTGTTCCTTTTGTTTATAATGCTCGAATTTAGCTATTATTGGGCGCGGTCTACTGTTCCCCGGCCGTTTAGCACCGAGGCGGTGAACTCGATGAAAAGTAATGGCATTAATGGTTTCACTCGGCAACTTTAGCTGATTTTTGAAGAAGTCCCGAACCGAGGCCTCCGGATTCTCCTCCGCTCCCTCCGGAATCCCAGAGAAAACAACATTATCCCGCATACTTCTGGCTTGGATATCTAATACAGACTCTTTAAATTTTTTATTATCGCCGGAAAGCTGCAACATCTGATCTTTAAGCTGTCCAACTGTCCCCTTTAGCTCAATGTTTTCATTAGCTAAAGATGCTACCTGCTCCTGGGTGAATTCCAGTGATTGTCTCAAACTTTTCACTTCCTTCTGTAGCTCCTCTACTAACGCTAGCCGGGCGTCCAAGCTAGACAACTTTTGATCAATTGACTCCAGAATTACTATGAAGCCTGAATTATCCACTGACGGTTCTGAAACGCTATCAGAGCTTCCCTGTCGGTACCGTTTCGCGTTGGGCTTCGGCTCGCTAGCCGACTCGCTAGCCGCACCGCTAGCCGCACCGGATGTAGCATTAGTGTCGCTCATGACAAACCTTTCAAAATAATCGTCGATAAATAACTCAAGGCTCTCCGACGTTTTCCCGTCCAGTTTGTTGAAATAGTAGGGAAAAAAAAGATCGGTTATCAAATTTTAATACCTTTTTTAAATGATCTTACATTTAATTATATAGTTTATTTAAATAAATATGGACTTACCAAAGCTTTATCATAATATCCAAAAAAGCTAAGTCTGGTCCAGAGGACCAGACTTAGCTTTTTTGGATTTTTCTACCTGGATTATTGAGCATGCATCAGGGTACTTTATCATAATACTTACGCACAAGTTTAGAGTTTTCAGCAGCAGCTCATTCCCCACGTCCGCACCTCACAGAACCGGAACCGGAAATCTAGACTACACCTGTTTCAATATCGATATCAACTTTGAACAAAAAAATTGGTCTCAAGTATGTCTAAATACTTTTAAATTGACTAGAATCTCCAATTTACAATTAATACAATATAAGGTTCTCTATAGAGTACATTATACAGGTCAGCGAATGTTTAAGATGGGTTTTACACCATCTAACAACTGCTCACAGTGCAAAGGCAATATACCTGATGATTATATTCACGCACTCTGGTTCTGTCCACCCGTTCAGAGGTTCTGGGTACAGGTATGTGAAGACTTGTCTAAATGTTTGAAACTTAATATCCCACTCTCTCCATCTGTTTGCTTATTGGGTATCTTTGAAGATGTTATACTAGAAAAAAATACATCCTGTATGCTCTTCACTGCCTTATGCATCGCAAAGAAAACCATACTCGTAAATTGGAAAAATAAAAATAATCTTAGCATTAATCAGTATAAAAATCTTCTGTTAGATCATATTAGTCTTGAAACAGCATCTGCCGACACATCGGATCAATCTATTTGGCATTCTTTGATCGGCTCCGTTACGTAGTGAGGGTGGGGGGTCTGGGATCTGGCCTTGTGGGGCATTGGGGCTGGTGGGGGGAGGTTGGGGTTTAGGGCGCCGGGGGGTTGGGGCTGCTTAGGCGGGGAGGACCCTGCCTTTGACCTGGGGAGGACCGGGGGGTTCTGGGGGATGTCTGCCGGGGCGGCATGCGGGCCCTCTGGTGGTCGGCGGCGGCGGTCATGGGTCGCCGGTCGGTGACCCGGCTGTGCTGGGGTGGTTTCGGGGTGGGCGCCGGGAGCTTGGGATTCTGGGGGCGTGTCGTCCCCGGGCTTGGGCCTGTGGGGGTCGGGGGTCTTGAGCTCTGGCGGGCGGGTCGCCGGGCTATGGGCTGGCTGGCGCTCTGGTGCCCGGCTCTGGCCGGGGGCCCTCGGCTCGCTGGTGGGTTGGGGGTTCATGTGCTGGGGGGTTGGGTGTCTGGGGGCGTGACTGGTGGCCAATGGGAGGGGGCGGGTAAACCCAGCCTGGGTGTCTAATGTGTTATGTGTTCTGAAAGTTGTTAATATGAAGGGTGGGTGTAGTATTTCTTCTGGGGTGGGGATTAAGTGGATGTCCTTGATGATGGTCTTGGACTATGCTTGGCCGGTGTGCGGGCCCTGGTTGGGGCCTGTTCTTGGTGCTTCCTGGCTCTGTCGGCGGTTGGGCGGGCGCTCTTGGCCGTGTCGTCCATGTGGGATTTTGTGTCTTCTTGGGCGGCGGGCTGACTGCGGTTCGCAGGGGTCGTGGCGGCCCTGGTGGGTGTGGGCTGTTGGTTCTGCTGTTGGCGGCCCTCGGGACCGTGTCCCTCTCTGGTCTTGATTCAATGGCCCGGCAGTCGGAGAGGTGTTTCTTTTGCCTCGCTCCTTGGGTGGACCTTGGCGAACTGGGGGGGGGGTACGCAGGGTCAGCGGGGGAGCTGACTCGCTGCGGGAGCACTGTTCCTGCAGATATTTTCTCCCCATCCCTCACCACGCACCTCCGCCCTCTTCATCTTAAATTAATACATGTAGGGAATTTGAGTCTCGGGTGTGCTACAACGGTTTTACATCTCTGTTGTACAGAACCACCTGGGACTCAATTTTATATACACTTTAGACATTCATTCATAAACATCCTCATAAAAGTCACATATAGGGAATGGAGTGAGCACTAAGGTTATGGGTGGCGGGATGACACCACTCTCGCCCCCATGCCTATGCTCACTCAACATTATGCATTTAGACAATAAGGGCCTGGGTTAGAGTTGGAGTGGAGGGGAAACTGGTACAATGCCAGCCTTTGCTCCTTCTCTTTCCTTTTTAAGTACACTTTAGAACAACACTCACCAACAGTACATTTGGGGACGGGGGTGTGTGTGTCGGGGTCTTGATTTGTTAATTTCAATTTTATTTATTTATGTATTTATTTATATATATATTTATATATTATTTATTTATTTTTCTCTTACCCCCCTGGTTGCCTGGCGGACATTCTGGGGGTGGGCCGTCGGGGGTTGTCATGGGATGTGGGGGGGTTCGGGGCCTGGGGGTTCGCCGTGGGCGGGGCTGGCAGTGCGCTCCCTCTGGGGCTGCTTGGGCTCGGGTGTCCTGTCCTGTCGGCAGGGCGCGGGTTGGGCCGAATCTTGGATGTCTGCTGCTCTCCACCCCAGAATGAATGGGCCTACCTCCTGGGTTTGGATATGGGCTGCCCCACGTAGGGGGCAGGTACATGTCTTGGACCTAGGGGGTATAGAGTGTGCATCGGGATTATGAATGGAACGTGTCGTTATTGTATGTCTTTCTGTGAGTGAGGGTGAGGATGAGGGTGGGTCTGAGTGAGTGTGTCTGTGTATGAATGTTTAAGTGTCAGGCTGGGACTTGGACTGCCCCCTCTCTGATACTTCTGAGGCTACTAGTGTCGCGCTCCTGCCACGTGGCCCCTGGTGGGTGTTCCTTTGCCTGCGGGCGTGCTTGGGGCCCTCACTATCTGGGGTTGGGCGCTTGGGCGTTTGTCGGCTCGGCCTGGTGGCTGCCTGGTGGGGCTTGTGTCCTCTGGTCCTTTCGGGTCTTGGCCTGAGGGATGGGCGTCCCCGGGCCTCAGTGACCGGCCCTGGGGCTACGTTGGTACGGCGGGCTCCGGCGGGGGCCTGTGAATTTGTCGCGTTTGACCCCGGGGGGTCATTGTATGTGGTCGCTGGTGGGATTTGTCCGGTTCTTCCCCTTGGTCGGATCTGGGGAGTGGGCGAGTGGCTCGTCCTGTTCGGGTGGCCCTGGGGACTCTGGGCTTCGGGGTCCTTCCTGGAGTCTTGGGCTTTGATCGCCCCTTCGTCTGCCTCGGGCTTTGGGGGGACGGATCTCTGATGCTTCACAGTCGCTACTAAATGTTCTATTGGAGGAACCATATTCACTTATGCATGC
>JBBPBX010043307.1:16599-27978 GCA_038048925.1 Garcialebias charrua | reverse complement strand
CTATACAACGGTGCGACGTATACAACGGAAAATACGGTAAATAATATTTATACTATTCCACTTTTATTTAAAATGTGCCTTTCAGGACACCCATGGACACTCAGGGCAGCACGGTGGCACAACTGGTAGAGCTGTTGCATCTCAGTAAGAGGGTCCCAGGTTCGGATTCCTGTCTGGGGACTTCTCTGGGTGGAGTCTGCATGTTCTCTCCGTACATGCGTGGGTTTTTCTCCGGGTACTCGGGTTTTCCTCCCACAGACCAGGAACATGCATATTAGGTTTTCAGGCACAGGCCTCGTTTGCAAAGTTAGGTCTCCTTTGCAGGGGATGCCTGAGACCTCACTGGTATTTGCCTGGTTAAATAGAAGTCACGTTCAAACACACAGAGCGCTTAATATTTTACAGATAGAACGACATCAGACAAACACTATGTCATAATGTACCCCAGTGCAGATTCACTTTCAAGAAATAGATAAATGAATACACCTTAATTATGGACCATTTTAAATGGCAATGCAAGTCGGCATTGACTATGGGATTTAACATAAGGTCTTGGTTGAGTCAAGATGGGAGCTGGAATCATCTTACAGCGATTGCCCTACAGATTTGAGATGGAGTCTTAAGTGTTAAATTAAGGAAATGCAGATTAAAATTGGTAATTTTATTTTTCAAAACAGATAAAGATCGTTTTTGAGGATTATTTTAAAGGGGACCTCAGATGTATTTTTTAAATTTTTATGGTATTTCTGTGGGATATCCAGACCCTATTCCTTCAATTTAATGCACAAAATAATTATTAGATAATCAATTATACCCTTTTTAATTCTGCCATTTTTAACTTTCGTTTTGAACGACCGGTTTCTTGAAGTCCACGCCCTTCAACGATCTGTTCACGCCCTCTGTAACAGCCAGTATCTGTAATGTGTTGTTGTTTTAAAATTAGCTCTTTTTTTATTACTCATTTGACTTACTGTTAGTGTTAGCTTAAGATAACTTACCGAAACCCGTCTGAGCGCGCCGCAGTTTGCTGCTCCTTTTAGCATTAGACCACCCGAATCCGAAGCTAATGTTAGCTTGTTCCTCTTCCGGTTTTCGCCAGCTCCGCTCGTTGCACGCGATGAGATTTTGGGAGTTATCGCTGTTCCAGTGAAGACAACACAAAGTTCACCAAGTGTCTCCCGTAAATTAATCTGTAAGGAGAAGGTCCTCTTGCTGCGAGCCTGCTGCGAGGCTGCTGCAAGGCTGTACAGTTGAAGCTCCGCTCCATCGCGCCGGAAGAGGGTCCCGTCGAACCCGGTCCTTCCGCCTGTGGTCCGCTCGTTTAATTTTTGCCGGCTGCGCGTTGGCAGCGATCGCAAATACACTAAAAATTGAACTAAAACATAAAAATAACAATTATACTTTATTTATAAAGCCATTTAAAAAAACACAGCTGCAACAAAGTGCTGTACACATGAAATTAAGAACATATAAACAAAAGATGAGATGAAATCATGAAAAACAACAGTCATGTGTTTAATACAGAAGTGGGTTGAGCCTAACCAGGGGTTGCTAGGTGAGGGGCTGGACTCAGGTTTGATCTGATTGGCTGGCGGCTTGTGACGTCAATAAATGCAGGAAGTGTGAATCCTGGTGTATTTATCAAAAATAAATAAATCTACTTAGAGTAAATAAACCACTGGGTGCATTTTTTTGGCACAAGGACTGTTTTTTTATGAAGTAAATACCCAAAGTTTAGTAAAAAAAACATTAAAAAGTGAATTTTGCATGTGTGGTCCCCTTTAATGATGTGAATTGTAACGGCTGGTATCAATGGGCTAGGAGGGCTAAGCCCTCCCCCTGGCATTTACAATAAAAAAATTAAAATAAACTTAAAAATAATAACTTAGAAAAAGATTTTAGTAAAAATGTAGCACATTGTCAAATTTACAACAAAACTGGTGTCAAACCGCCTGGGGAAAATCCCAGGGTCTTTCCAAAGGGCTAAATTCTAACAGCCCGGTTCAGTTACTGTTCCATCAGGTACAGAATGATTTGACAGACGTCTAGCCACACACCCTCATACTGCGGCTCATTGGGGCCAATTCTGTTTAACCCAGGGTCCGCCCACAGCCACAGGATTTATCCAATGAGGATGGACTACAATAATAGTAGTATATTAATATATTAATATATATATTAATATACACACCCACACACCCACTACACAGCTGCTTCAGCCTGTTGCCTTCAGGGAGGAGACTGAGGAGTCTCCAGGCTCGAACCAGCAGACTGAGAGACAGCTCTGTTCATCAGGCAGTCAGGATGCTCAACACTCTGCCTGCTCTGCCCTCCCTCCCACTTGTACTGCCTTAATCACAAAAAACTTTCACACACCACCACACAACACAAAGATTTTAACACTGGACTCTGTGTCATCAAAACGGGTTATTCACTCAACTCACGGTCATGTGCTCATTCAGTTTGCACTACTTCTTATATTTGCACTAATGTTTGTATTACATTACTGCCTATAGTCATACTACTGTTTACATTCACTGTTTACATTTATTACTACTGTTTCATTTACACTACTTTTTATATCTACACTACTGCTGATATATATATATATATATATTTTACTAGCCTTATTGCATATGCCACTTTACCTCTATACCAATAACTAACTCATACATATACTATGTACATAAACTTCATATGCTGCTTCGTCACTCTATTACAAATGTCAATGCCAGAACTTTCATTTTATAGATATACTTTTTACACTTTTATACTACTATGCAAAAAACTCAGGACAGTATTACACTTTTGTTATTTCATTTTATGCTTAGTGTTTATTAAATATTTAGTGTTTTAGTGTTGGTGTAACTTTTCATACTTTCATACTACTACTATGCAAAAACTCAGGACAGTATTACACTTTTATTATTTCATTTTATGCTTATGTTTATTAAATGTTTTAGTGTTTAAATGTTTACTGTTGCACCGAGGGACAGAGAGAAATGCAATTTCAATCCTGTGTATGTCCTGTACATATTGCAGTTTTGACAATAAAGTTGACTTTGACACATACTGTATACTGTATATATATTTATAGAACAGAACTCTCATCTTGAGCAGATAGAGTACTAACCCTACTGCTTCTCTCTCCTTGCCAGTAACCTTACGCTAAAAGCCTTCAGGTAATAAGTTAAACTACCATCTTATTACTTGTTTCTGTTGTCCACAATTTAAATCTGCTGACGTTAAAGTATAGGGAAATCTGATCAATCATTCAGTGTACATGTATGATGTAATTTATGATTCTGTTAATTAAATGATACCATCTCTGGTGGGTCAACTATAATTAACTTTTCTTGTCATTTACATTGTATCTGGTCGCACAAATTCATTTGTTTAATCCTGAAAAAGAAGAGAACCTGTGAATTAAGTACTTAAGTCCAGCACTTTGGTGTGGACTTGTTCCTGTTTAAAGTGCTTTATAAATAAAATGGTATGGTATGGTATGGTAAGTAAGTTGGTAACAGGTAACGCTGTACACAATCTTACATTCTGGTGGACTGTACGGTTCAGTAAATCTGATCCTACCCGTGTCTACTACAATGTGGAACATGATTTTATTCTTGTTAGAATTGATGTCAATTATAAAACTGGTACCAAAAAAAGTACCGTTCAGGAATCGATATCAAAGTGAAGATACTGGTACCGGTACTGATAGACATTTCTTGAACGATACCCAGCCCTACCCACCAGGCTCCAGTTCTTACCTTGCTGTACCAGTTAAGGCAGGGCTGCACCACCTCAGGGTCTTCGATCCCATGCAGTTCAACGTACCAGATGCTGAAGTTAAAACTCGGACCCCAAGACATCAGAGGCACTGAGACCAAGGATCAACAATTAAGGGACTGAAACAAACAATGTTCACAAATTCAAGTGTAGCCACTTCTAAAGCAGCAGCTTACCTATTTTCACAAATCTGCAGGGGAACATCTGCTCGTCAATCTTGTGCTTTAATGTGAACGTCTCCTTGTTATAGTCGTTCTTAAGCCCACTGGCAAATGGAGAGAACAAAAGATCAGATGCTGCAGCTGCTCCATCAGACACCACTACATCTACGTGCCTCCACAGAGGAGCATGTTTGAAACAAACCCAGACCTCATCTGTGGTGATTAAAACAGGGAGTCCACCTGATTAACACAACACAAACAAACTGAAGATGCACAATCACAGATATATTACTATCAATTATCAGTCCAAGACTGTGATACTGAGAGGGGAGACCGGAAGCTGGATATTGAATCTGCAAAAAGTGAGCGCCCCATGGTGGCTGGTACAAAAACTACGTTTGAGTTCCACCCCATCACGTAAACAAGCGATCCATTTTGCATTTAAATGAGCTGGAACTTCCAGAACTTGTGACAAGGTGATCAGCTGACCCTGAAGCTTGTTGGTGTTTCAGCTTCATCTATTCCTGCAGGAATTATTCATTTTTCTGACTGATCTGTCTCTGATCATCTGCCTCTTGTCCCTGGACCGACTGTGGAACTCAAGAGACAGTTGAGCTGCGCGTGTTTGTACCGACAGTTCAGAGCGGGGGAGACGCAGCCCGCACTGGCAGCTCATAGCAGGGTGGGGGGAGGGGGAGACAGTTGATCTGTCTGTACCTGCAGTTTAAGGCCCCAGTATAGCTTAGCGTTGGGCTGAACACCGCTCGACGTCGTAAGAACGCCGCGGCACAAGCCCTTGAACGCAGGCGTGAACGCGCCAAGCTCAAATTTTACGACCGCTTACGCGCGCGCGTTGTCTCACAATAAACTGCCCGGCGCCGGACTGTTTTGTATGACACACTAATGTATTAAATTCCCCATCTTCATCTCTGATCTGGACTTTTCTTTTGGTTTTTTTTGCCAAAAGTCAAGTGATCGCTTCCTCCTCCACTGACTCCATGACTGAAATGAGGAAATTAATCTGTCATGAGCGAACTAAACTCATGTCCAACGTGGCTGCGCAAGGTTCTAAATATTTCCTGGTGTTCTGGTGTGCTGGACTAGCGCTCCCTGTTTTTATTTTATTTTTTAGAACTTTTTATTAACATATAAACACAGAAAACCGTTGCGTAGCCCGTGCCTTTTTTCCCCCACCCGACCTGTCAATCAATTCAGTAGGCGTGTAAGCAAATGACCAATCAGCGACCTCAATTTGTCCCGTAGGTAAACGCTCCACCCTGCTGTTGCTCAAATGACGTTAAGAATTTGGAGCGAAAACGCTGGAGCCTTACGCTGAGCTATACTGTTAACTGCCTGCGCGCAGCACGCGCGTATCGAGTGGCGTTCGGCCCAACGTAGAGCTATACTGCGGCCTTAAGAGATGGATGGAGAGAAGCTGTGACGCGTGTTGTTTGCTTTTAGCATTTTAGCTAGCTAGTATTGCTGTTCGTTATATGCTCAATTTCCTTTTTCCAGCCACTTATTGCTACTTGTCCCCAACTTTTTAGTGATTTGTTGACACTGAAATTTTGAATAAACATATTTTTCCTGTAAAATGTTACATTTACTCAGTTTAAACTTTTGATCTGTCATCTATGTTCTATTACTAGGGCTGCAACAACGAATCGATAAAATCGATAAAAATCGATTTTTAAAAGCGTTGGCAACGAATTTCATCATCGATTCGTTGTGTTGCGCTATTATGCTTCTTTCACGGCGCCGCAGAGCTGTTTTGTTCACCGGTAGAGCGTTGTTAAAGCTGGCTGACTGAATAAAGTTTGAAGGGAAAAAAAACTCTGCAACGCGCTGCGTGTGTGTGGCTTCTGAACAGAGCGAGGAAGGAGGAGGAAAGAGAACAGAGACTGTTTTCAAAGTCTATTTTACAAATGACCGACGCAACGCAGAGAAAACTATAAGTCCTCCAAAGTGTGGGAGCACCTGACGCTTCATAAAGATAAAAAAGCTTTGAAAAGTGACGACGCGACACGAGATAACCACGCGGATGAAACGTAAAAATGACGGAGTTGTAAACTAACTTCACCACGCTGAAGGAAGAACAGTAGGTGAGTCTCTACATTAAACCATATTTATTCTGTTCCAAAGTGAGAAAACGTAATGTCAGTGTCTGGTAGCTGCTGAAGCGGCTTGTTTCTTAGCTGTGACAGAGAACGTGTGTGTTTTTATTTTTAATGTAATGGTACAAGCAGTGTTTAAATGTGATTTATAAATAAATCTAACACAAAGATGGTGATAATTTAATGATTTAGCTTCAACTTTTAATTTGCTGGCAAATTCTGAAGACACTGCATTGTATGGAAGGATGAATTGCATTTAAACCGGAATTACAGTAATTTATTTAATCTACTCAAGTGTGTGTACCGGTAAGTAGTATTTTGTGTGTGTGTGTGTGTGTGTGTGTGTGTGTGTGTTTAACCTAGCACTGTAGTGAAACAAGGTATTTCTTGAGTTACTGTAAATTATGCTATAATACATATAAACTCTCTCATTCCAGAAAACAACAACAAACAATGACAGCCTTCATGATGGACAGACATCATGCACACCACTAGCCTGGTTAAAACCAGACCCTTGTCCTTCACTTCGCTTCGTACTAGGGTCTGGGACTTCTCTCATAGACAAACGATTTCTCCGGTAGATTTTTGACCGGACCAATCAGAGAACAGAAGGCAGAGTTTTGAACGACGTCGACTGACGTCGTCAGTTAAAATGGCTGCCGCCACGAAGGAATTTTCATGAAAACAAGGTAAAAAACTATTATTTCTTTGCTGAGAAAAAATATATTTCTTAGCTGACGTTATATCAGAAGTGTTCCTGAGCTTAACAGTTCCTAAATCAATTCACGAAATGGTCAAATCTGCTGGATTTAAATTGTTTCGGTTTGACATTTTCCAAACAGCCTCGGGTGCGCTACGAAAATAAATGATAAAAAATCGAATTTTATCTCAAATGTTTCATCTAGGCCAACAGTCAGTAAATTAGAGCCATATAATTACACACTGGTAGCAGAAAAAATATCCACCGAGTGGTTTCTGAGCTATTTATCTGAATAGCCTGGACCTCGCCAGGCTAAACTAACAAAACTCCGCCTTCTGTTCTCTGATTGGTCCGGTCAAAAATCTACCAGAAAAATCGTTGTCTATGGGAGAAGTCCCAGACCCTAGTAAGAAGCGAAGTGAAGGACAAGGGTCTGGTTTTAACCAGGCTAGCACACCACAGCAAGCAGCAGAGACTGAAAGATCCTTACATGAACGTCACTGACATGAGGCCTCTGTCGATGGTTGAAGGCTTCACTGCCATGATGCCCACTTTTAACCCAGGTTACTAGGGATGCACCGATAAATCGGCCGGCCGATCGATCGGCCCCGATTTCCTTAATTTGGGGAGATCGGTGATCGGCCGATCTTTAAATGAGAAGCCGATTTTATCCAACGATTGCATCTGCCTCTGCAAAGGTCGGAAAATCATGAAAATTTAGGGTGCATTTTGACCTTTTAACACCTGAAAATCGGTATCGGCCAAAATCGGAATCGGCAGGTCAGACTTTCGAAAAATCGGTGATGGGCCAGAAAATTGAAATCGGTGCACCCCTACAGGTTACAATGATCCACACTTGTAATGGTAAATGGACTGTTCTTATATAGCACCTTTCTATCTAATTGATACTCAAAGTGTAAAGCACAACATGTCCTCATTTACCCATTCATACAGCTCTCTACTAGTTTACAAAGCTAATTGAACAAATCATTCTAAAGAGACTAATCAGAGCTTTAGCTCACATTCATACACCAATGGGGCACAAACATGGGGTTCAGTGTCTTGCCCATGGACACTTAGGCATGTGACTGCTGGTGGATTCCAACCCCAACTCTTGCATTGGAGGACGACTGCTCTAACAACTCAGCCACAGCTGCCCCATCCAGGTTAATCCAGGTTAAAACAATCCACACCTTTAATCCAGGTTACACTTGTCCCTCAAAAACACATTTTACAAAGTAGCTACATATTGTGCAGGTATAAATCATACATTTGTATATATGTTTGTGTACATTTATTTTTTATTGAAGCTATTTGACTAACTTTATTTTTTAATTATTCAATATTTTACTAACAGAATAGTCAAGTAGCAACCTGTTTTTTGTGCGATTTGATATGTCAGTCAAATTTTGGAATAAAGAGGTGATAATTAAAACTGGTTTCTTTTTCTTTTTTTTTGCCGATTCATCGAAAAATAATCGACCGATTAATCGATTATTGAAATAATCGTTAGTTGCAGCCCTATCTATTACGAATAAAATATTGACATTTGCCATCTCCACATCATTGCATTCAGTTTTTATTCACAATTTGTTTAGTGTCTCAACTTTTTTGGAATGCGGTTTGTATATACTGTACATATAAACATACATATACATATAATAATAATAATAATGTCCTTTTTTGTCATCTGTGTATGTTTCCCATACACAGACGAAATTCGTCTCTGCATTTAACCCAACCACCACCAGGTGGTGCAGTGAGCAGCCATAGAAAGCGCCCGGGGAGCTGGAGAATTAGGTGTGCACTCATAGACACCCCAAGGTGTGTAGTGGCCGGGGCGCGAACCCGCGTCCTTCGGGTCCCAAGTCGGAAGCCCTGCCACTACACCATCTAGGCCCCATTATATAAACATACATATATACATACATACATATATCAGTGTTTCCCCTACCATTATATAGGCGGGGCGCCCCGCCCCGTCAACAGAACAGAGCGCCCGCCTAACCAACGCTCCAACCACCTGTCGGCACTGACGTAACGCTAAACTAGAAGCTCGCAATGCAGGTGCAGTAGCTGAAAACCTAAAAGCAGCCTCTTCCCTCATGCTGAACACACACACACAAAAAATGGAGCGCCTGGCCGAATATGGGTCGGCCAACCATGCTCCAGGTTCGGAATGAGTTCTACCTCTGCAGGATAAAGTCCTTTATAGGTCATGTGATTAATCTGCATTATGTAATATTAATTAGGAATGCACCAATCCACATTTCTCGCTCCCGATCCGATCGGATACTTAAAACTGGATATCGACCAATACCGATACTTTTCCGATCCGATACTGTTCAGGTATATGAATCTGTATGATGAAATTTTTGTACTGAGACTATTCATTTTAACATTGTGTGAGATAAACCCAATGAAGACTCTTAAAGATCCACTGACGTGATTTTTCTACTATTCATCAAATTGCTCAAAATATATATATATTATCATTTAAATATGTTAGTTTTTGCAAACAAAATGATAAATCACTTTAATTTTGCTTTAAAAGTGATTTTGAACTTCAAGCTGTGTTTAATCATGGGAAATCCGTTTACACCCGAACGCACCATCTGTGATGTCATGTGCAGAGTTGAGGCAGAGCTCTTGGCTTGTCACGGTATGAGCAGCTCACATAAAAGTAAGTCTGATACGGCATCAGATCTAAATTAGATCCTGCTGTTTCTTGTTCCATCACCCAAACTATTTTCTGCTTCCCAAAATGAAGACAAATAGCTTAAATCTTCACCTAGATTGCTAAATTAGTCAGGTTTTAAAATGTCTGCTATTGAAGAGACTGGAGCCCTCTGCCTCTCACTCTGCACATTACATCACAGATGGTGCGTTCAGGTGTAAACGGATTTCCCATGATTAAACACGGCTTGAAGTTCAAAATCACTTTTAAAGCAAAATTAAAGTGATTTATCATTTTGTTTGCAAAAATTAACATATTTAAATGATAATATATATATATTTTGAGCAATTTGATGAATAGTAGAAAAATCACGTCAGTGGATCTTTAAGCCTTACAACAGGAAACTCACAAACTTTAACAGCACACAAGAGGCAGGTCTATACCACACACATGTCCTCCTCACTCATGGTGCAGCTGGAAAAACTAAAAAAACGCTAAGCATGATGGGAAAGACAACACAGTTTACTCCCCTTAACCACTAACGCCAAATTTACACTACATGTGTTCCGGCTCCGCCCCGCTCCGGTCCGACCTCCGCAGCAAATACGCAACCATTATAATCAATGACAGAGTTTACACTGGCTCCGCACGGCGGCGAGCTGCGCCGAGCGGACGGCAGTCCGTCAAAATTAGAAATATTTCTATTTCTGCCGGACGCCGGAGCTGTGCCGGAGTCAACTTTTGAAGATTACGTCGCACCAACAGGAAAAGGAACGAGCACAACTTCCGTATTTACAAAATAAAATCACCACGGGCGGACTAATCCTAGCTCTATACGGATTTATTTGTACAAAAATGCTGTCAAACTATCATTTATGACTACGCCTACAAACGCAATACAAGAAATAAATAAATAAAGTATTTTATTCTGAAATGTAATACATCACTTCCTGTTGCTCAAACCATGTCCTGTCGCTCATTTACGAGAGAAGATCAAGGCAGCAGTCTCTACTGTTGTTCTCCTTCTTCCACCGAATGAATTGTTTTGTTCTGACTTACTTATCACTTGATTTTTCGCGCGATCTCGCAATTCCCGCGCATGCGTCTCGGAGCAGCGCATGCAGGCGGACCTGAGCTGAGTGGAGGAAGTGGAAACTGGACTCGCTCAGCTGCGACCTGCGGAGCGGAGCGGGGCGGAGCCGGAACGCATGTAGTGTAAATTTGGCGTAAGAGAGTGGATTTTGTTGTCTTTCCCATAATGCTTAGTAGGGGTGTAACGATACACAAAACTCACGAGACGAGACAAATCACAGATCTCGCGAGAACGAGACGAGATTTTAATATTAGTTCAAGAAAACTTCAAAGATCGGTTTTATGCCGCAAAAAGGCTTTTATTCTGTTTTAACATGTATTACAAACCCAACTGATGTCTTCATTTTACTGATTGAATCTCCTTAGACCTTAGAACGTTCAACTTTGTTAAAAAATAGATATTCACGCAGGACTTTCCAAAAATTGAACATAAATATCCGCATCAGCGCTGAATCTGCAGCCGTCACTCACCAGTGTTGCCAGATTGGGCGGTTCACCGCGATTTTCCTTCTGACTTTTGCGGGTAAAGAGTGCTTTGGGTGGGTGGGACTCTATCTGGCAACACCGGTCACACCGGTGTTTACACGCGTGTCTTTACATTCGGGGCAGCGTCGGCAGCGCCGGGACCCTCCATCAATGTAGAGGCGTCTGCGGGCGGCACCGGGACCCTCCATCAGTAGTTGGGGCGTCTTCTATAGCAACTTCATCCGGCGAAGCCATGCTGTCCGTGACGCTGACTTGCTAGGGGCTCTGCTAGCGCTAGCATTAGCATCTCGCGAGACAACGTTACCTCTCAACGAGAGATATCGCGGGAGTTTAATATCGCGAGATCTCGTACAACGAGATCTC
>JBBPBX010043306.1:16745-27979 GCA_038048925.1 Garcialebias charrua | reverse complement strand
AATGGTTATGTCAGCCCCACCATCCAGGAGGGCCTCTTCTGTGAGGACCCCTTCTAAAGTGATTGACAGGTAAGCCTTCTTAGCGGGCCCCTTCCTGATAATGTTACACAGGAACCTATCAGGTTTTTTCCGACGTTTGTTACGTCTACCATTGTCTGTGTGATTTTCATTCACCTGTACTGGTAGTGCAGTCACACATGGGTCTGAGTGATCGGTCTGTGACGAGTCATTGTCTTTGGTGAGTGAGCTTTCCCCCCCTTTTTCTGATGAGGGGCTCTCGGACTCTGTAACAATGATGTCATGGTTACAATCAACGTCTTGTTGACTGTCTGTACCCTGATTGTCAGCATCCTGACCATCAGTATCTTGGTGACTGTCAGCAATTGTGGCATTGCTGTTATTTGTGTGTTCTGAGTCACTATCAATGATAGTGCTACACATTACTCCAGGTTTGTTTTCCTTGTTTGTTTTTTTCAAACTTTCTAACAACCGACGTATGTTCTCCATCTCTTCTGAGGACAGAGGTTTAGGGCCTTTTTTCTGGAACTTCTGTGGGTTTTTCCTCGCCCCAGACTGTTCAGTTTGAGGTGCAGGAGCTGGCGCATTGCTCGGGGGTCCCCTCTGGGACCACCCTCTTTCATATGAGTCTCCTTGGGACCCATATTTCTTTTTCTTTTGGAATGCCCCCCTTTTTTGATGATGGGGTTCTTCCTCTTGATGCGGCCTGTACCACTTAGGGTCTCTGGACCCCTTTTGGTCTTTGTTCCAGCGGACACCTTCATTTTGCGGTCTGTCAGGTTGGAAATTTTGTTTATTCTCGCCTTCCTTAAAAGAGTGAGCTGGCGCTCTTGCTCCTTCAAGGTCTAGCGTTTGGTATTTGACCTTTTCACCTGGATACACTTCTACTGGTTTCTTGTGTCGCTTGTATGTTTCAAAAACACGTATAGCGCACTCCTTTAATTCACGCATGGTTTTTTCTCTGTAGTCGGCCATGAGGTTGGCCGTTGAACCAATCTCTGAATATAGATTGTTCATAAAAAGAAACTTAAAATCACGTTCATCCTCCATCCCTGGCTCATTCCGATCACCAAAAAAGGCTTCGAAAAGTCTGTCATAGTATGGGATTGGATGTTCATTCTGCCCCTGAGTGATTTTCAATGCGGCTTGGTAGCCAACGTCTCCCATGCGAGGAGCATATTCTTGCAGTAGAGTTTCGCAGAAAAGTTTGTAATCCTTCAAAATTGCGACTGGTTGACGCGCAATGAAGTGCTGCACTTTCCTGTTTGTGGTGAGTTTGATCAAACTGATTTTATCGTCAACCGTAGCGTTCGGATAGCATGCCAGTTTAAACTCAATGTCTTTCAGATAGGTATCGGTTTCAGTTGAACCATATTGCCCTGGCTCAAAACGTTGAACGAACTGGGAAATTTTATGGAGTCGTTCTATTGGGACAGCGAATTGAGAGCCATTAATAGTGATATACCCACCCGTCTGCGCACCAGGTACACCTGTAGACATGGGGTACGTAGGTACCTGCCATTGGGTTGTCCCAGCAAATGTCTGTTGAGGTGGAGGTGGGGGTGGTGGATCGGGCATGGGCGGGGGCGGTGGAGGAGGGAGTGGGTCATCAGGTATGGGAGGGGGCGGCGGAGGCGGTGGATTCTCAAGGTGTTTACTCATGAGATCCAAACATTTTCTCTCTTCGTCAAAGAGTTTGTTCATTGCTGATGCACGCTCTATTCTACAACTGTTCAGTTGGACTCTTAACCCATCATTTTCACGTTGTAACATCATGTGCTGCTCTTGTGATTTTCTATAATCATCTTGCAGCCTTGTGTACCGTAGTGATAATGATTCCAGGGTGTCCGTGCATTTGTCCAGCGCGTCCCGTGCCTCCTCACAATCCGCCTGAAGCGACTTGTATTGATGGTAATACTTATCCCTCTCCACCACACATTTTTCCAACTCACCTTGTGATTGGTCAAAATCCCTTTTTAACACTGTGCATTCTTCGTAGAGACTACGCGCTTGTTCAGCGCTGCCCATACTCGACTGTGTTAAACTCTTTACCTCCTGCTGTAAAGTGGCAACCTCCATTTGTGCTGTTAAACATGATGTAGAGACAGCCCGGCGTACAGCAGTTTCAAAGTCTAGCTTGGCCTTTAACAGAAGGCTTAATTTAGCCAAACGTTTATCTCTGTCTGCTTTCTTTTCAGCCGTTGTGGTTCCAGCTGTTACAGTTTTTAATGCTCTGTCCACATCTGCTTCCTCCATCAACTGTGTCTCTTCATGATAGTTTGTGATGGACCCTGTGAGTGAAAATAAGGCATGTTCGATCCAATCTGCTTTGGTCGGGTCGTGGCCTTCAGTTGGCACAGGCTGCCCCGTATCAGTGGTGTTAGGGGTCTCACCCTCTGCGCCTGCCATCTTTTATCTGGAATTTCAGTGAAAATCAAAATAAAAGATGCTCTGTATTCGTTATTCTAAACTTTTCACTATTTGAAATAAACAGGAAAGTTTAAATGTGCACAGGATAACTGTGGAAGGTGATGTGTCAGAGAAAAGGAAGAGAAAGGAAAAAAAATTCAGTTATCTGGAGTGAAAACTGTACTTTTGTTTGTTATTTTAAATTCTTTTGTATTTAAAATAAGCAAAAATGTTTGTCTGTACCTCTGTTATTCTAAATAATTTTTTTAAAATAAACAGGAGTTATTGTTTGTGTACAGAACAAATTTAAAAGCTGGTAACTCACCATAAAAATGCTGACGTTTTTATGATGTTTTTGAGAAAACTCATCTGTCAATGTCTTTTAACCAACAGGGGGCAGTTTCGAGACTTGATATCACGAGGAGACTGATTTTGTTTATCAGTATTTAAACTAAAAACAACCTTTTCAGAGTTAGTTTCTAGTGTATCAGTGATAAACGCTCGAACCACGTTCTTGTCAGAGACAAATCTATGTTGTTAGACAGTTTAGATGGCTTTAAATGAGTTTTTAAACTTTCAGTGAAATCTCCGTGTGTGAACTGCTTGTCACCCGAAGTGCACCTGGAAATGACGACACAAGTAGGCGGGTCGACGCAGCGCGTCACCAGCTTCCGTTGAGCGAGGCGGAGCTCGCTAAACAGATACGTGACGTCAACCAATCAATCACAGCGTTTGTAGTTCATTCCCAAGCGTTCATGGTGAATGAAGTTTTCTTACCTTCGACCACGGCAGTGCCGGAAATGACGACAAAGTGGGTTGGTCGCAACGGCGTGCGTTCCCACTACAGCGAATCAGCGCTCGCCACGAGTGATTGACAGCTCACAGCTCTCGTTTATCCAATCACAGCTCATAAACAAACGTGTACACGTAGCCTTTAACGCTACCTATTAGCACAATAGAACGCAACTTTACAGACCCTTAAAACAACTCAAACGCTTCAAATTAACTTCCCAAAATTCTGAAACGTGGCAATCACAATTAAAACAGGCACGACTTAGCTACGTTTAGTAACCCAGCACTGCAGCTGCAGAACAAACACGGACTCGCTCGGAGCCACTTAAAGGTCGGTTCCGGTCCACTTTTTAATGGAGCAGGAAACGGGTCTGACAGAACCCAGCCGACAACGTTCTAACAGTAATATGCTTTTTCGACCTGCTCTAATATGTAAAATACCAGCACAGCGATCTTTTAGATGTTAATTATAGCTTTCAGGCTTTTGACACGGCGGTCAAACAAAGCTTTGTACCGGAGTCTGTGCGTGAACTGGGCCGAACGGAACCAGAACCCCCCCACAGACCACGGGCTGACAAAACCACACCTGAATGCTTCCAACAGCGTGTAACAGAGTTGAACAATAACAATCTCTCAGCTTCAAATGATAAAAACATGCAGAATCTGCCTGTCTTGAACACTCCAGCCAAAAATTATCACCTTCAGAGTCCAAAAATTGGAACAATCATGCCAACATAACGTTTCAAGTTCACGAGAGATCACAAATTTATCAATAAACTTTCAGAAAAACTCGTACGGCCACCAGATGAAGGAAACATGAGGGAGACCATATATTGTGTCTTTAAACACATATAGTGCCACCCAGATGTAACTAAAGGATTTTAACAGGGGTCAGTATTAAGCTGACCTCTTTATCCTTAATTAATCTACTTATTCAGATTGAATAGTAATTTCACGGATTCTTTTCTTTTTCAGTTTACCCAATATTTCTGTGATCTTTATGATGGATAAATAAACAAGGCCATTAAGTGACAAAGACGTTAACTTAGTTGGTATGCCAGGCGACACTACCATTTATTTAAAATAAATCAACTAAATTAACACCATTACACTTGATTGACATGATTTCACTTTCTTTCAATTTAATACGTCAGCACACTTAAATTTAACACAACAGACTTCAATATTGGATGTTAAACATATTTAGTCTGAGGGCTCCTTAGCTTAAATAGTTTCCAGCTTAGAATTGAGGGAAAAAGATAGGAGGAAGATGGGAGATGGTTTAAAGGAAATTATCTTGAGCATGATACCAAAAGTGACACTTCCATCCGACTTCTGCTAAAATCCAGGTACGTTTTGACGTTTTCGACGACGAGTCTGATAAAGAAATGACACCAGCCTTCAGATGCGCAGAGTCCTTTAGTCCCAGCACGTCCAAAACTGGTTCTAGTTTACGTTTCAACGTCTCCTGGTTTCCGCTTGGTCATCAGAGAATATGTCAGCTCCTGGCCTCTGACTTCAAGATAAACTTATTCCAGGAAGGAATAAACAAAGTTTTGAGCTTGCGCTCGTTCGAAGTGGACTCATAACAGCCTGTTATTTAGTCCTTAGCCGAATGACTGTCCTTGGCGGGTGACAGGCATTCATTCAGCTCTTTGGGACGTCTTCATGTCTTTGAAGCTCCCAGAAACTCTGACGTTCCAGCAACAGCTTAGAACTTAAAAAAGGATCAAAGAGAGGAGTGAGGCTTGTCTCTTTTTCATTGGTCCACTTGTTATCACTATTCAAGGTGAAATTCAGCGCAGAGAAGGAAATTGTTTAGGAAAAGTATCTGAGTGAGAGACTTTCAGACGCTAGATGAGAGTTTTAGCTGAAACTCGACAAAAACAATTTCAGTGTAAGTCAGTTTGACATTTTAGCTGAACTTTGACACCTTTTCACTTGCAGAAATGACACATTGATGTTTCACATTTAAAGAATAACAGCATATAACATATATCATGAAAATGACAAAAGTTATTCTTTTGATCACATTAGAATAAAATCAAAGATAGAAATAGTCTCTTTTGGTGACTATATTCTCAGATTACAACTAATGGAATGATTTTGTGGTAAATGTCTTGCTTTACTGAGAGGTCAGTAAAGGTCATCACTGGACAGTTCAAAAACCTTAGTTTGACCCTGGGTAGGTCCACTACATATATATATTATGTTTTATGTTTATATGTTACTGTTGCACCGAGGGACTGAGAGAAACGCAATTTCAATCCTGTGTATGTCCTGTACATATTGCAGTTCTGACAATAAAGTTGACTTTGACTTTGTTCTGTGACCGCAGAGAACGGGTGGATGAATATGGAACAAGAATGTCCTTTAGATAATCTGGTGAAGTTCCGTGTAAGCATTGATGTGTAATGAGAGCAGTTTTGTACTGAATTCTGTAGGTGACAGGAAGCCAATGAAGGTTATGGAGAATGGGCGTAATATGTTCAAATTTACGAACTCTCAACAAAATCCTTGCTGCACTGTTTTGAATATATTGAAGCTTCTGAAGGTATTTGCCAGGGATTCCAATAAACAGGGAGTTGCAGTAGTCGAGCCTGGAGGAGACAAAAGCATGGACGAGCTTCTCAGCATCGGAAAAAGTTAGGGATGGGCGAAGTCTGGAGATGTTTCGAAGATGGAAGAAGCAAGTTTTAAACAGAAGCTTAATGTGATTTTCAAATGTAAGATTGGAGTCCATTTTTATTCCAAGATTAGTAACAGAGGTGGAGAGGGGGATGTCTTGTCCAGAAAAGGAAATTGTTGTTATAGTTGATGTTTGTACCTGGTGAGGGGTGCCAATCAGTATGGCCTCAGTCTTGGAGCAGTTTAATTGAAGAAAGTTCTGATTCATCCATGCCCTTATTTCCTCCAGGCAGGCAGAGAGGGCAGTGAGTGAAGATGGAGATGACAATGGGGAAGATGAGGATGCTCCAGTCCTGATGTAAAGCTGTGTATCGTCGGCATAGCAGTGAAAAGAAATGTTGAACTGATTAATAATTTGACCTAAAGGCAGCATGTAAAGGGAAAACAGCAGGGGCCCCAGAACTGACCCCTGAGGGACACCACAGGAGACACAGACTGTCTGGGACGTGGTGTTGCCAAGACTCCAGCCTATTGGAGAGGAAAGATTTGAACCAGTCCAGGACAGTGTCACAGAGACCGACCTCTACATTGTTGGATGTCCGGCCCCTGTCTTTCAGAAACTGTGGCCCCCTGAGCAGTTTAGTTGAATAGTCCTGCTCTAAATCAATGAAAAATACTTTAAAGAAATTAAAGACCTAGACCAGGGGTCACCAACGTGGTGCCCATGGGCACCCGGGTGCCCCCAAGGACCATTTGATGTGCCCCCGGACCTGTTCTAAAAATAGCACAACTCACTACTAAGCTGCATTTAAAATTTCATTTGATTCAGTTGTTCTTTTTTGTTTTTATATATATTTTAAAATGTCTAGCTTAAAAATATGTTCTTAAAAATATGTTTATTATACATTTTTTTCAATTTACGCTTTGTTATTTCCGAAGAGTTTATCAAACTGGTGCCCTGTGTATGACTTCGTACCCACGAAGTAGCACTCAGTTTTGAAAAGGTTGGTGACCCCTGACCTAGACCTTAAGGAATGTACAAGATCACCTCACAATCGGAACCATTTGGTTATTCACATTTTATGTTGTATTGAGTTATCATGCTAAAAATGTTTGTTGGAGATTTTAGCTGACTGTTTGTAAAACTGACTGAGGTAGACATTTTTGTTTGTATATGTCAATGTATATGCCAATTTATGGTGCAGGGGTGGGGTGGGGGAGGGGATTCACAATCCATCCACTGACTCATGGGTTACTTTGATAACGGAGTTGACTTTAAATAGGTAATAACCAGTTTTTAATCAAAGCCCTTGCACAACTTAGAATACGTGTTAGGGATCGGTCTCAGCTACTACCCCACCAACCTTCAGGTTAAGATTTGTAAAACAGATTGAGTTCAATCCATTTGTGTGTTTAAAGTCAACAAGTACTCTGGTGTCCCCCATCACCGAGGAGTTTGAACAGTAAATGTTTGTGCTTTTATGGACTGGAACTGAGTGGGGAGTGAAGTAAACCTTGATGTTTTTGATGCAAGAAGGGGGAGAAGAACAGAGGTAGTTATTTATGTATTTATATTTTTGTTATTTATTTTATTTATTTGCTTGTTCAAGGCAGAGCAGAGTGACGGATCCTGGCAATGGGAAGGAGCAATTTTATGGCCAATGGTGGCCTTGACCACCACAGATTAACCTTTGACCTCTCCAGTCATTGGAGGAAACTATATTTTTAAGCAATATTGACTGGATGAAGAAAAGTTTCAAGAGTGAGTTGTGACAAAAGGGTGGTAGCAAAGGTCAAAGGTTTGCAGACCGTGGTGAGACCAACTATGTTGTATGGTCTGGAGACAGAGACATGGACAAAAAGACAGGAGACAGAACTGGAAGTGTCAGAAATGAAGATGTTGAGGTTCTCCTTAGGAGTGACAAGGATGGATAAGATCAGGAATGAGATCATCAGAGGTACAGCACATGTTGAACAACTGGGAGATAAAGTTAGGGAGGCCAGACTGAGATGGTTTGGACATGTCCAGAGGAGGGACAGTGGTTTGGACATGTCCAGAGGAGGGACAGTGGTTTGGACATGTCCAGAGGAGGGACAGTGGTTTGGACATGTCCAGAGGAGGGACAGTGGTTTGGACATGTCCAGAGGAGGGACAGTGGTTTGGACATGTCCAGAGGAGGGACAGTGGTTTGGACATGTCCAGAGGAGGGACAGTGGTTTGGACATGTCCAGAGGAGGGACAGTGGTTTGGACATGTCCAGAGGAGGGACAGTGGTTTGGACATGTCCAGAGGAGGGACAGTGGTTTGGACATGTCCAGAGGAGGGACAGTGGTTTGGACATGTCCAGAGGAGGGACAGTGGTTTGGACATGTCCAGAGGAGGGACAGTGGTTTGGACATGTCCAGAGGAGGGACAGTGGTTTGGACATGTCCAGAGGAGGGACAGTGGTTTGGACATGTCCAGAGGAGGGACAGTGGTTTGGACATGTCCAGAGGAGGGACAGTGGTTTGGACATGTCCAGAGGAGGGACAGTGGTTTGGACATGTCCAGAGGAGGGACAGTGGTTTGGACATGTCCAGAGGAGGGACAGTGGTTTGGACATGTCCAGAGGAGGGACAGTGGTTTGGACATGTCCAGAGGAGGGACAGTGGTTTGGACATGTCCAGAGGAGGGACAGTGGTTTGGACATGTCCAGAGGAGGGACAGTGGTTTGGACATGTCCAGAGGAGGGACAGTGGTTTGGACATGTCCAGAGGAGGGACAGTGGTTTGGACATGTCCAGAGGAGGGACAGTGGTTTGGACATGTCCAGAGGAGGGACAGTGGTTTGGACATGTCCAGAGGAGGGACAGTGGTTTGGACATGTCCAGAGGAGGGACAGTGGTTTGGACATGTCCAGAGGAGGGACAGTGGTTTGGACATGTCCAGAGGAGGGACAGTGGTTTGGACATGTCCAGAGGAGGGACAGTGGTTTGGACATGTCCAGAGGAGGGACAGTGGTTTGGACATGTCCAGAGGAGGGACAGTGGTTTGGACATGTCCAGAGGAGGGACAGTGGTTTGGACATGTCCAGAGGAGGGACAGTGGTTTGGACATGTCCAGAGGAGGGACAGTGGTTTGGACATGTCCAGAGGAGGGACAGTGGTTTGGACATGTCCAGAGGAGGGACAGTGGTTTGGACATGTCCAGAGGAGGGACAGTGGTTTGGACATGTCCAGAGGAGGGACAGTGGTTTGGACATGTCCAGAGGAGGGATAGTGGGTATATTGGTAGAAGGATGTGTAGGGGGCGGCCGTGGCGTAGTGGTAATGGCAGTCGTCCCCCGATCGGAAGGTTGGTGGTTCGAATCCCAGTTCCCCACACCATGTGTCGTTGTGTCCTTGGGCAAGACACTTAACCCCGAGTTGCTCCCGGTAGGACTGGAAAGCACCTTGCATGGTAGTCTGCCACTACCGGTGTATGAATGTGTATAGCACTTTGAGATTTTCACTAATGAAAAGTGCGTTATAAATTGAATTCATTATTATTATTATAACTGACAGGAAAACGACTAAGAGGAGATATATGGATGCAGTTAGAGAGGACAGTGGTTTGGACATAAGATGGCTTCTGGAGAAACCATCTTATGTCCATCAAACTGGCTGGCCCACTATGTGAGCGTGCTGCTTATGGGACTGAGTTTGCTCTCCTTGGACTGATGAAGTCCTTTGTATGAAGGACAAAATGTTTATGAAAAAGAGGAACCGTCCAGAGGACCTGACTTAACTTTGTTAGAAATGTTATTTTACATTTTCCCACTTAAAGCTTAAAGTTCTATCTCTTATCTCAAGTATGACATCCAATCCTGCTGTTGTCTTCCACTCAGAGGGTGAACCTGGTGATCTCGGTGTGGGACCATGACGCCATGACCAGGAACGACGCCATCGGAAAGGTTTTCCTGGGCTGCGATGCTAGCGGGAACCAGCTGAGGCACTGGGCAGACATGTTGTCCAATCCCCGGCGGCCGGTGGCTCAGTGGCACAGCCTGCTCTCAGCCGAGCAGGTCAACTCCACGCTGGCCTTGAAGAAGAGGATTCCTGTTCCCAACAAAGTGAAAGAAAACCCGTTGTTTGAGAAACACTTTAAATAGACGAAAAGACTGTTCGAACATAATGCTTTAAATTGTATTTTTATGTTGGAAATAAATTAGATTATATCAACTTAGCACTTTTCATCTTTTATGAACACATTCAGACTTTTTAGATGTCATGTTGTATTATATATATATATATATTATATTGTTATGTATTTGGAAATCAAAATGTCTATTTGCTATCAATATTAGCTAATAAGATAAAATAATAAAACACATTGTCTTATGACTAAGGTTTGAATTTGGTGTTTGTATATTTCTTCCTTTAACTGTCTTAACACTTTGTAAATCCATCTTTCCAGTTCACAGAGAACATTATCGATAGATCACTCCCTAAAAGTTTAGATCTGAACTCACACGCCCAGTTCAGACTGGTTGTATCTGTGCTTACACTCCCGTCTTGACCTCCAAGGACCACTGCCCCCGTGGCGGAACAACAAGGGAGGACTGGAAATAACCTCCATTTGTGCACGTTCAGAACATGAGAACTTGAAAAACAAGTCAGGTGACTTCCATTGAGGTTTGTGGCTGCATCTAAGATTTTTTTTTTAAACTCCTGGAGATTTGCTATAATCTTTGTCATAAAAATATACTTCTTTGAGTGTTAATATTATTTAAGTCTAAAAATGAAAGCAGCAGAAACAGAGACTCAAACAGGATGTGCACGCTCCTCTCTGCTAGCTGGAGTTTGGTCCCATGCACAGATTGGACATGTCGGTAATGATATGCTGGTGAAGATTCTCAGTCGTCCAGGACATGATAAAATGTCGGTAATGATGACACTCCAAACCCATTTACATTTAAGACAATGTTAATTTTATTGACAGTGAATGGGGCAGTGGGTGATACTGTATTGCATTGGCGTCAGAAGCATTTGTAACTTGTGGGGAGACACACTGGTGGGAGGGTCTGGGGGTCCTCCCCCAGAAAGTTTTGAATAAAGTAGAGGCCATTTTCTGCATTCTGATGTATTTTAACACATTGTTAAACATTCACGTTTACCTAAATAAGTACCGGTAAACACTTGATTCAGTAACTCTTTTGGAGAATGGTACAAGAAGTAGCCTGACCAACAGCTCTCCTTGTGTGAAGAGAGCATGCTTTGCTTCTCTCATACATCCTACCCCACCACCCGTGGTCGACAACTGCACGGCACTATCGTAGCGATAAGCTACCAGCGCCCAATACAGATGTGCTAGCTAGATGCACTAGCTAGATGCTACAGACATCATTATTTGCTTCTGTCATGCATCCT
>JBBPBX010043305.1:14395-27979 GCA_038048925.1 Garcialebias charrua | reverse complement strand
AAAAGCTAGAAGATCTAGTTGTCAACAGGTGGTGGTAACATGCTGTACTATCCAAATGGAAAACTCAAAAACGTAAACAGGTTTGATGAATTCAGTCTTTTTTTTTTAACATCGACTGGTGAGGGAGAGTGGAGTTGTTTACTGTCTCAGCATCTCGGCATGTGGAGGGGGGTCAGTGGAGATTACCGCACTCTCCATCCTTCAGCACCAACCTCCTCTGGCCAAATAAAACTTGCTATCAGAGGATGACACAAAACACCAGCCTCCCAGGCCTCCTCCTCCTCCCCCCTCCTCTGGAGCAAACGCATCACTGCAGCTTGTTTACGGCCATGTTTCAGGCAAGGTGACAAGTGCAGCACAAGAGAAGCATTCCTATAATTTCCAAAAACAGCTTAAGGTGCAGAAGCTGCCACCTCTTTTTCTTCTCCTCAGTTTACCTAACTCTGCCAAAAAAAAAAAAGGAGTTTAAGGAACACAAACTGAGAAACAGCCGGCGAGCGGAGAGGAAATTTGCCCTGACAATCTACCCTTCCCTCCGGCAGTTGGACGCCAGAAACGAGCGTGGTTCCTTCGGAGAGATCTTTTACCCAAGATGCCAGGGATTAAGAAAGAAAAGACTGCAGGACACCGCTATGTCACCGAGCATCAACCAACCATAAACACTCTGGTTAGGAGATACTCGGTGCAAAATAGGTCAGAAATCACGAGAAACCGAGTGTTGGGAGTTCTCGTCTCACTGCCGTTTCGGGACTTCTTCATGCTTTGTGGTTTGGTGCCAAAAAGTTGAAAACTCTAGCAAACAGGACAAATGAACTCTCGCCATCCATACTGTACAAATCACACACAGATAGAGTCGGTTGAGTTTAAAATTGACTAAAGCTTTGTTTTTCTAAAACGCGAGAGCAAAAAGAAACAAAACTGATTACAGCAAATCTGAGTTATTTTGTAGTTGTCGTCACGTTGAGGACAAATAACCAGTTTTATTGATAACAAGGAGAGTTTGCTTTCATTCACAGGCTAAACAGTCGACAGCTGAAATGTTTATGTCGGCGGTGCCCACACTTTTTCAGCATGTGAGCCACTTTTAAAATGACCAAGTCAAAGTGAGCTACCGCGTTTACACGAGAACAACCTCTGGAAACACGCTAATTAAGATTCTCAGTCATCCAAGACTTGGTAAATAATTAAAAAAAGATCAAGACAAAAACAACTGGACTTTATTTGTAACAGAAGAAGTTTTGCTCTTCTCATTCGAGGAGCTTTCTCAGTTCAAAGAACAGAGAGTGTGGGGTTGTAAAGCTGACCTAAGCTAGATACATATGCAGATTGTCAGTGGTGGGCAACGCTAATCAAAAAATTAGTTCCACAATTTCTAAAACGCTTCTTAAGTTTTTTTAGGTCCACAATTTCAAAAGCACAAATGTCTTATGAAAATTAGGGGAAGCTAATCTAATCCGCTATTTATATTCGACAATTGGTAGCCGGCAGCGTTATGCAATATTTGCACTACACTGCCAACTGAAAAGTAACTAAAATGATCCTAAAAGGATGAAATTACAAAAATCAAAGGATTTATTTAATACTTTACGTACATATATTCTATTCGGCCACGAAATTAACAAAAAAGAGAATGATCTTTTAATCCCTAAAACCACTTTTAAATCTCAAATACACGGGTGTGTCGCCACCGCATTTATACATAAAAGTAACCCAAATACATAAAACTAACGACTCACCGTCGAGTGGTCGACACAAAACACACAATAAAATCCTCCGGCCGCGTTAATTTGGCTTGAAACAGCGGGGTTCTCTGCGGATTTATCCAAGTAACCCAGCACAACCAGCTAGCCACAGAGTTAGCGTCCAGTTCACCTCTGACCCGGAAGATGTCAAGATTCTATAGGTAGTCAACAGATTTAATGAAAAGTAACTAAAATACATAAAACTAACGACTCACCGTCGAGTGGTCGACACAAAACACACAATAAAATCCTCCGGCCGCGTTAATTTGGCTTGAAACAGCGGGGTTCTCTGCGGATTTATCCAAGAAACCCAGCACAACCAGCTAGCCACAGAATTAGCCCCCGAGTTCACCTCTGACCCGGAAGATGTCAAGATGGAATAGTCCATTTTTAGTAGGGGGATACAGAAATCGACCGGTTTTTGTATTGCGTATTTAATGATCGTTTTCATCGTAACTATAATTATTTTTATGTTAAATGTACATTAACAAGCAGGATCAATGTTAGGGATGTAGGTGACTGGCCGGGGCGCGGCGGGGCCGGTGCCCCTGCTGATTGGGATCCCCAGGCAACGGCATCATTTGCCTACATGGTAGATCCGAGTCTGTTCTCCGCTCTGCTCCCTCCCCCTCCAACCCTCCCTCCTCTCTGCTCTTTACGGTGGGGAAAAAGGTAAAACAAGCAGCTACGGAGCCAGCATAAGAGCTTGTAAATAAGTTTATTGGTTTTTACTGATAGATAATTAGTTATTAGCGGTACTGCATTTTAAATAAAAATAGCACAAATCCGCTTATGAATTATAAAAGTTAGTCAAACCACAAAAACGCGGACAAAAAGTTTAGGTCCGCTGTAAGCGGATTAGCGCTTTAGCGCTCTCTAGCGGTCTGTGCCCACCTTTGCAGATTGTCCTAGTAGTACCCCCATGCTGAAAGACTGTTTTGAGAAGACAAACTGGTCTGTCTTCAGGGAGGCAGCTACTGATGGGAGCTCAGTTGATCTGGAACTTTATGCTTCCTTAGTTCTGGGTTACATCAGCACATGCTCTGAAAATGTATCCATAAAAAAATATGTTAAATCTTACCCGAACGGAAAACCCTGGTTAAATAAAGAAGTCCGCACCCTGCTAGCAGCCAGGGACACTGCATTCAAGTCCGGAGATACAGAGGAGCTGAGAAAGTGCAGGAAAGAACTGGGGGATGGCATTAAGAAGGCCAAGGCCACGTATGCACAGAGGATCGAGGGAGAGTTCACCTCACAAGACCCACGGAGCATGTGGAAGGGTATTAAATATTGGGCAGCATGGTGGCACAACTGGTAGAGCTGCTGCCTCTCAGCGAGAAGGTTGCCGGTTCAAATCCCGGTCCGGGGCCTTTCTGGGTGGAGTTTGCATGTTCTCCCCGTGCATGCGTGGGTTTCCTCCGGGTACTCCGGTTTCCTCCCACAGACCAAAAAACATGCTTGTTAGGCTGATTGGTGACTCTAAATTGACCCTAGGTGTGAGTGTGAGAGTGGATGGTTGTTTGGTGTGAGTGAGACAGGTCCCTCTTGTAAATGAGTCCCCGTGACTCAACGAGGCTAGCCTGTATAAATAAAGGTTGAATGAATGAATGAATGAATAAATGCATAACAGATTACAAAGGCAAGAACAAACAATGCCCCAGGGACCCATCTCTGCCCGATGCCCTCAATAAGTTTTATGCACGTTTTGAAGATCCAAACAGACCAGCTAGCACCAGACTCACCTCATCACCAGATGAAGAGCATCTCAGAGTGACCGCAGCAGAAGTGAGAGGCAGTCTCAGAAGGATCAACCCTCATAAAGCAACCGGACCAGACAACATCCCAGGGAAAGTTCTGAAGGAATGTGCGGACCAGCTCTGTGAGGTGCTGGCTGACATCTTCACCACCTCACTTGCACTGGAGTCAGTTCCCACCTGCCTGAAGACCGCGACCATCATCCCAGTCCCAAAGAGCTCCACAGTGACTGGTCTGAATGACTATAGACCGGTGGCTCTCACCCCGATAGTCGCTAAATGTTTTGAGAAACTGGTCATGTCCCACATCAAGGCAACCGTCAACATCAACGAGGACCCTCATCAATATGCATACCGCGAGAACCGATCAACAGAGGACGCCATCTCCTCTGTGGTCCACACTGCTCTCACCCACCTGGATCAGAAGGACTCATACGTGCGTCTGCTCTTTGTGGACTTCACATCTGCCTTCAACACCATGATCCCCCAAACTCTGATAGACAAACTATCTACACTTGGACTAAGCCCCTCCATTTGTAACTGGGTACTAGACTTCTTAACAAACAGACCACAGTCCGTGAAGATCCACAACTTCTCCTCCTCCACCATAACCCTCAGCACTGGCTCTCCCCAAGGATGTGTGCTGAGCCCTCTTCTGTTCACTCTGCTCACATATGATTGTACAGCCACACATCCAGGCTGTCATATTGTTAAGTTTGCAGATGATACAGCGGTGGTGGGATGCATCACAAACAATGATGAGTCCAGCTACAGACAGGAGGTGGAACACCTGGAGAGCTGGTGCAAAGAGAATAATCTTCACATGAATGTGAAGAAGACAAAGGAGATGATTGTGGACTTCAGAAGGAACAAACACACCCATGCCCCACTGAACATAGGTGGATCTGCGGTGGAGGTGGTCTCCAGCTACAAATACTTGGGTGTACACTTGAATGATAACCTCAGCTGGAGCAACAACACCACCAGCCTGATCAAGAAAGGTCATCAGAGACTCTACTTCCTCAGACGGCTGAGACGAGCTGGTCTGAGCAGCCCAGTTCTCACCTCCTTCTACAGGTGTGCAGTGGAGAGCATCCTGTGCTCCAGCATCAACGTGTGGCATGGAGGCTGCACAGTTGCAGAGAGGAAAGCTCTACAGAGAGTGGTGAAGGCTGCACAGAAGTCTGTTGGAGTCAGTCTCCCCACCATCACAGACATTTACACCTCCAGATGCAGGAAAAGAGCCACCTGCATCATGAAAGACCTCACTCACCCAGCACACTCACTCTTTGCCCCACTCCCCTCAGGACGGAGGTTGAGGAGCATCAAATGTAGAACCACTAGACTGAGGAACAGCTTCTACCCTGAGGCTGTTAGACTCATGAATAAATAAATAATAAGAATAAACACTGCAAAATATCACATCATGCTGATGCTGATCTGTTTTCTTGTTGCTGTGTTCATCTGTGACCATCTGCTCATACAGACTCATGTTCGTGCTGCTGTTTATAATGATGTTTTTCCACCACTTTAGGGCTTAGTGTATTACTAGTTGATGTTTCTCTTAGTTAATTCTAGTTGTTATTACTGTTTTTCTCTTGCATTTGTTGTTGGATGTAACTGGGACCCCGTGTACATAATCTCGTTTTCATCACATGTACCACATGCGGTGCAAATGACAATAATCTTTTAATTTCTGTTGCACCGTGTAGCACTTTGAGATTTTCATTAATGAAAAGTGCGTTATAAATTGAATTCATTATTATTATTATTATTATTATTATTATTAAAGACTCTCTGACTCTCTGACTCTGACTACTCACAATAGTGGTTTGTTGGTGTCTTTTTTAGTTTGACTCACAGATGGGCAACTCTGGTCACGGGTGAAATTCCTGATTGGTGTGAAAATGACTGGGTATCAAGCTTAAAGCTGCATTATCAGTTAACCTCTGGAATAACCTCTGGAAACGTTCATGTTTTTTCAATGTTTATAATAAGTACTATATGCATGCGGCTTGGGTGGTTGCTGAGGCAAAAACTCGGGCGTGGGAGGAGTTCGGAGAGGCCATGGAGAATGACTTCCGTACGGCTTCGAGGCGATTCTGGTCCACCATCCGGCGTCTCAGGGGGGGAAAGCGGTACGCGACCAACACCATTTATGGTGGGGATGGCGTGCTGTTGACCTCAACTCGGGATGTTGTGAGTCGGTGGGCGGAATACTTCGAAGACCTCCTCAATCCTACTGGCACGTCTTCCACTGAGGAAGCGGAGCCTGGGGACTTTGGGTCGGGCTCTCCAATCTCTGGTGCTGAGGTCGCCGAGGTGGTTAAAAAGCTCCGCGGTGGCAAGGCTCCGGGGGTGGATGAGATTCGTCCTGAGTTCCTTAGGGCTCTGGATGTTGTGGGGTTGTGTTGGCTTACGCGACTCTGCAATATCGCGTGGACATCGGGGGCAGTTCCCTTGGATTGGCAGACTGGGGTGGTGGTTCCCCTATTCAAAAAGGGGGACCGTAGGGTGTGTTCCAACTATAGAGGGATCACACTCTTAAGCCTCCCTGGTAAGGTCTATTCAGGGGTTCTGGAGAGGAGGGTCCGTCGGATAGTCGAACCTCGGATTCAGGAGGAGCAGTGTGGTTTTCGTCCTGGTCGTGGAACACTAGACCAGCTCTACACCCTCAACAGGGTCCTGGAGGGTGCGTGGGAGTTTGCCCAACCAGTTTACATGTGCTTTGTGGACTTGGAAAAGGCATTCGACCGCGTCCCTCGGGGGGTTCTGTGGCGGGTACTCCGGGAGTATGGGGTACCAGGCCCTTTGATATGGGCTGTTAGGTCCCTGTACGACCGGTGTCAGAGCTTGGTCCGCATCGCTGGCAGTAAGTCAGGCTCGTTTCCGGTGAGAGTTGGACTCCGCCAAGGTTGCCCTTTGTCACCGATTCTGTTTATAACTTTTATGGACAGAATTTCTAGGCGCAGCCAAGGTGTTGAGAGGATCCGTTTTGGTGGCCTTAGAATCGCTTCTCTGTTTTTTGCAGATGATGTGGTCCTATTGGCTTCATCAGCTCGTGATCTACAGCTTTCGCTGGAGCGGTTTGCAGCTGAATGTGATGCGGCCGGGATGAGGATCAGTTCCTCCAAATCCGAGGCCATGGTCTTGAGCCGGAAAAGGGTAGCGTGCCCTCTCCGGGTCGGGGAGGAGGTCCTTACCCAAGTGGAGGAGTTTAAGTACAGGTAGTCCCCGACTTACGAGCGCTCTGACCTACGAGGTTCCGGACTTACGAGCTGGCGAATTTTTGGAAAAAACGCAAAAAATACCGAGTTTTTCTGTGTTTTTTCACCACAGTTCGTTAGCTAAACATGTGGACACACGTTTCCGATCATTTTTATGCACTCGTAAGCAGTTTTTCGATGAAAAACGAGTGTTTGTAGTCGCGCTAGCAAAACCGTTCCAACTTACGAGCGAAATTCCGGACTTACGAGACACGTGGCGGCCGTTCCGAATTACGAGATTTCCATGTTACGAGCAACTCGTTGTAACGGAACTCGCTCGTAAGTCGGGGACTACCTGTATCTCGAGATCTTGTTCACGAATGAGGGAAAACTGGAGCGTGAGATCGATAGGCGGATAGGTGCAGCGTCTGCAGTGAAGCGGGCGCTGTACCGGTCTGTCGTGGTGAAGAGAGAGCTGAGTCAAAAGGCAAAGCTCTCAATTTACCGATCGATCTACGTTCCCACCCTCATCTATGGTCATGAGCTTTGGGTTATGACCGAAAGAACAAGATCTCGGATACAAGCGGCTGAAATGAGTTTTCTCCGCAGGGTGGCTGGACTCTCCCTTAGAGATAGGGTGAGAAGCTCAGTCATCCGGGAGGGACTCGGAGTAGAGCCGCTGCTTCTCCACATCGAGAGGAGCCAGTTGAGGTGGCTCGGGCATCTGGTTAGGATGCCTCCTGGACGCCTCCCTGGTGAGGTGTTCCGGGCATGTCCCACCGGGAGGAGACCCAGAGGAAGACCCAGGATACGCTGGAGGGACTATGTTTCTCGGCTGGCCTGGGAACGCCTTGGGATTCCCCCAGAGGAGCTGCTCCAAGTGGCTGGGGAGAGGGAAGTCTGGGCCTCCCTACTTAGGCTGCTACCCCCGCGACCCGACCCCGGATAAGCGGAAGAAAATGGATGGATGGATGGACTATGTGTTGTCATCATTGTATGTTCCCATACAATGGCAAAATTAGTTCTCTGCATTTAACCCATCACGCCCAGGTGGAGCAGTGGGCAGCTATGTAAGCGCCCGGGGAATAATTGGGGGTTAGGTGTCTTGCTCAGATACACCACAACATGTAGTAATGGCTGGGGATCAAGCCTGGGACTTTCGGTTCCCGAGTCGGCTGCCCTGCCTCTACCCATCTCAGCCCCTCTTCTTATTGGGGGTAATAAACAAAAAAATAAGAGCCAGCTTACATGAAAAATACTGTAGTTTCCATGTAGGTCGGATTGACAGATAAGAAATTCTGAACTATAGTACTGTGGCTTTGAAATGATAATATTTTGATCTAAACTGTCATATGTGCAGAGTAAAGATATTCTAAGGTGAGGTGTATGTTGTGTTTGTTGAACATGTGCACGGAAAAGGAGGGGGTAAATAAGACATTTTAACTTTATCTGGCAACTCCGATGCAGGACTCGGCTGCATTCATTGTGCATGATAGTTACGTCCAAACTGGTGAATACACTAACAACTTTGTAACTGGATTTTATTGGTTTTGCTCCTACATGCTGAAAAACGGTGAGTAGCACAAAAAGCAATGCTCTCTGCCATGTATTATAACTGTTTCTAGTGCAGAAAAACTTTGGACGGCAGCCTTCTATAGTGCGCATGTGCAACTTCACACTTGCGGAGTATTTGTGGGGGTCCCCCTGAAAATCTCCACTCTGAGACCTAGATTCATAAACTTTCAGTTTCACAGAGAACGAAGGCTGTTGTGTTGACTGCCAACTACCAACAGTTGTATGTCAGTCAACCAACAAATTTCATAATGAAGATGGACAATAGGCTGATGTCTATTTTTTTAATGCCATGCCGTCTACACATAATACCGTTACGATCAACTGGTAGATCACGATCGACTGACAGATAGGGATAGACGTATTGGGCATCACTGGTTTATATGGTTACCATGGTAACCACACACCTGTGGCCTTTGTTAATGAGAGGCAGACTGAAAAAACAGATTGAAAAATAAGTCTCAAACCAACAGTGGCTGTGAGAAAACTATAAGTCAGATCCTAAACATTCTTTCACCAAGTGTGGTAGAAGGTTTTGATGGTCACACAAGCAAATGTTTAAGTAGGCCTACTGGTAACTGCGGTGTTCAATGGAAATATGGTAAGTCCATAAGTGCATTTACTTCCTGTTGTGAAGAGGAAAGTCAGAGGTGACCAATCGGAGCCTGTTTTTTCTCCTTCTGTATTCTGGGTCGATTCAAGAGAAACCTGTCAGCTAATTTTAAAACAACAACAGATTAGAGATACTGGCTCTTACAGAGGGCGGAGTAAATGTAAACAGATTTTTGAAGGGCGTGGCCTTCAGAGCTCATTATCATAAACAGCCTGTTCAGAACGGAAATGAGAAAAGGCAGAACTAAAAAGGGGATATCTTATTATCCAAGAATTATTTTGTGCATTAGGATGACTGAATTTTCAAGATCCTGAGGACAGACCCCCTCCTTCTCCTGAGCAATTATTGGACCATTAACTGCCTTTTGTTATAAATATGTGTGCACTCAACTCAGACACCCCCACCACACCAGACTGCACAGACTGCATTCCAATGTTTCCACCAGGTAAGTAAGACTCTGCTTGCACTTCCCCCCTTAGTCAGAAGAGAGGCCCTGACCTGAATTCACACATAACAGACCCTGAATTTATCTCACAGTTGAGCATTTTGGGACATCCACTGAACGGAAAGCTTTGTCTGCTCCAGAACAATTTTATGCATAAAATTGTCTTATTCTGCTGTGCTGATTATCCTGTAACCCTGATGGTCTGTCAAATAAATTATTTTGCTTACAAGTACTGTCTCTCTCCTTGTCCTTGGCACATGTATATACGGTGCGTGCCGGCACATGCAGGTGGCCCATTGCTGTGTTTTACAACATGCTTGACCTATTGTTGTCCGTCACCTGACGGACCGACACAGGTCACATGACATGAAGTCAACTGACGGACCGACATAGGTCACATGACATGAGGTCAACTGACGGACTGACACAGGTCACATGATCTGAGGTCAACTGACGGACCGACACAGGTCACATGACATGAGTTCAACTGACAAAATGACACAGGTCACACGATATGAAGTCAACTGACGGACCGACACTGGTCACACGACATGAGGTCAACTGACGGACCGACATAGGTCACACGGCATGAGGTCAACTGACGTACCGACACAGGTCACATGACCTGAGGTCAAGTGACGGACCAACATAGGTCGCACGACATGAAGTCAACTGACGGACCGACATAGGTCACACGGCATGAGGTCAACTGACGTACTGACACAGGTCACATGACCTGAGGTCAACTGACGGACCTACACAGGTCACATGACCCGAGGTCAACTGACGGACCGACACAGGTCACATGACCTGAGGTCAACTGACGGACCGACATAGGTCACACTACATGAAGTCAACTGATGGACCGACATAGGTCACATGACCTGAGGTCAACTGACAGACCGACACAGGTCACATGACCCGAGGTCAACTGACGGACCGATACAGGTCACATGACCCGAGGTCAACTGACGGACCGACACAGGTCACATGACCTGAGGTCAACTGACGTACCGACACAGGTCACATGACCTGAGGTCAAGTGACGGACCAACATAGGTCACACGACATTAAGTCAACTGACGGACCGAAATAGGTCACACGGCATGAGGTCAACTGACGTACTGAAACAGGTCACATGACCTAAGGTCAACTGACGGACCGACACAGGTCACATGACCCGAGGTCAACTGACGGACCGACACAGGTCACATGACCTGAGGTCAACTGACGGACCGACATAGGTCACACGACATGAAGTCAACTGATGGACCGACACAGGTCACATGACCTGAGGTCAACTGACGGACCGACACAGGTCACATGACCCGAGGTCAACTGACGGACCGACACAGGTCACATGACCCAAGGTCAACTGACGGACCGACACAGGTCACATGACCTGAGGTCAACTGACGGACCGACATAGGTCACATGACCTGAGGTCAACTGACGGACCGACATAGGTCACATGACCCGAGGTCAACTGACGGACCGACACAGGTCACATGACCTGAGGTCAACTGACGGACCGACATAGGTCACATGACATGAAGTCAACTGATGGACCGACACAGGTCACATGACCTAAGGTCAACTGACGGACCAACACAGGTCACATGACCCGAGGTCAACTGACGGACTGACACAGGTCACATGACCCGAGGTCAACTGACGGACTGACACAGGTCACATGACCTGAGGTCAACTGACGGACCGACATAGGTCACACGACATGAAGTCAACTGATGGACCGACACAGGTCACATGACCTGAGGTCAACTGACGGACCGACACAGGTCACATGACCCGAGGTCAACTGACGGACCGACATAGGTCACATGACCCGAGGTCAACTGACGGACCGACACAGGTCACATGACCTGAGGTCAACTGACGGACCGACATAGGTCACACGACATGAAGTCAACTGATGGACCGACACAGGTCACATGACCTGAGGTCAACTGACGGACCGACACAGGTCACATGACCCGAGGTCAACTGACGGACCGACATAGGTCACACGACATGAAGTCAACTGATGGACCGACATAGGTCACACGACATGAGGTCAACTGACGGACCGACACAGGTCACATGACCCGAGGTCAACTGACGGACCATGACATGAAGTCAACTGATGGACCGACACAGGTCACACGACATGAGGTCAACTGACGGACCGACACAGGTCACATGACATGAGGTCAACTGACGGACCGACACAGGTCACATGACCTGAGTTCAACTGACACACCGGTATAATGGACCAGATTGCACATTTATATACGATGCGGCCCATTGCCGTGTTCTATAACATGCTTGACCTGGCAGCAATAAATGCTTATGTGTTATATAAGGCCTGCACTGGGTCAAAGGATTTTGGACTGAGGGGTAGGGGTGGGGGGTTGTAGGTGTACAATTAATGGGTCTTTAGTAGGGTCATTAGCATTTGAATCGACATTATATAGCCCACTGAAAGGGACCGGGGGATTTAGAAGCCAAGTTCACTTGCGCAAAAAAGCGCAGCCTTAGTCAAAGTAGTGTTAAATTGAAGGAACATGGTCTGGATATCCCACAGACATACCATAAAATTTTATAAAACCAATATGTGGTCTCCTTTAAAGTATTAAAGTAAAAGTAATTGCTGAATGTACAGGTATTAACTAATGCAATGGTCTACAATATCAAGTGTGCCTATTGTATGTATAATACATTAATAATGTTGAGTCCTTTTAATGAACAATGCTGCAGATAATACATGTTTTTATTGTGTTTACTCTGTGACACAGTTCACACTTGGACTTGTGATTCTGTGCATCAGCATTTCAGGGATGACATGCAGAGTTAAATGTCATTAAGCAAAATAGGAAAGAGGAATGATTTGAAAGTTTTTATTTACACAGAACAAAACCAATGTGTCATTTTAACTGCAGTAAACATATTTAAGTAAACCAGAAAGTTCATTCTCAATAGTCCAGGTATCAAATCCGCTCATTCTCAATCAGTTCATCTGGACAATTTCTTTTTAGTAGAAACGTTTCACCCTCACTCCAGAGGGCTTCGTCAGTCAGAGCAGTCCAAAGCAAACTGAAGCTACCCCACCAAGTAAACAACTTAAGTGGACCAACCAGTTTGCTGTAGCCAATGGTTGGTCCACTTAAGTTGTTTACTTGGTGGGGTAGCTTCAGTTTGCTTTGGACTGCTCTGACTGACGAAGCCCTCTGGAGTGAGGGTGAAACGTTTCTACTAAAAAGAAATTGTCCAGATGAACTGATTGAGAATGAGCGGATATTTAAGTAAAAGTTGTCTAACAGAAAAAAGAAGCATTAGCCACACCTAACAAAGGAACAGACTCTGATCACTTCAACTCCAGTTTTTCATCAACTCTAGTTAAAATACTGTCTAGTCAACCTTGTACTGTAATGGGTCAATAGTGAACAATATTTTAACTTCCTGACACCAGTTTCTAAACGTAGACCTGAGTGTCAAGACATCTCTTGTCTCCTAACATCCCATGAAATGACACATTTTAATATTGCAGCAAGAATTTATTGTTCAAGTTCAGAAGAAGTTTATTTTCAAAGTTTTTTGGGTCCAGTCTGGTTCTTTTGGGAGAGAAAATCTGTACTGAACAGTCCTTCAATAGTCTTTCAATAGTCTTTCAATAATATTTCAATAGTTTTTCAATAATATTTCAATAGTCTTTCAATAGTCTTTCAATAATATTTCAATTGTCTTTCAATAATATTTTAATAATATTTCAATAGTCGTTCAATCATATTTCAATAGTCTTTCAATAATATTTCAATAATCTTTCAATAATTTTTCAATAGTGTTTCAATAATATTTCAATAGTCTTTCAATAAGATCATAGGTGGTGCATATCTTCTGGCTGACTCTCCGCAGTGGAATCTATTATGTGTGTGTTAGTGGTGCTGTGGGTGCTCCCAGCTCAATGACGTATACACTAGAATATACATTATTGGTCCAGCTCTTCTTGAAGGTGGGTCTAATGTTACCTGCCCACTTTGCAGTGATTCAATAGACCAACTCCCCTCTCGACATCAGTTACTTTCAAACTAACGACATATCAAAAAACTGCAACGTGAATGTAACTTGTAACTCAACACATTATAGAAATGTAGTGTAGTAGAAAGTACAGATACTTCATGTAAAATGTAGTGGAGTAAAAGTAAAAGTACCCACATTTAATTCTAAGTAAAGTACAGATACATGAAAATGTACT
>JBBPBX010043305.1:0-10794 GCA_038048925.1 Garcialebias charrua | reverse complement strand
ATCAGATTTGGAGCAAATAGGGAAAAAAGGCAATGATTTAAGATATTGCACATTTAAAGTGTTTTATAAACGGTCTAAACAAAAGTGATCATTTTAAATAAGTGACATTTGAACATGTTTCTCAGATACAGCAGATAAAAAACTAGAAACATCTTGATGAATTGTTGAATTTAGCTTTAAAAGCTTTAATTTGTTGTGCAAAACAAAAAAACTAAACCCTCAAATACGACTAATTTCTGAATTGTGCAGGAAAACAGAAGTTTTCCAACTCTGCACCTCCAGATGTTTACCTCTCAGGTTGTTGAGAAGATGCCTTTAACACACACACACACACAGACACACACAAAGAGCTATTCTAGAAAAGAAAGGGCGATGAGGAGGATGAACTTGATCCACGTCAGCTGATCTACAGTCTCTCTTGTGGTTTTTGTCCCTCAATATGAGATAATCTGATTTCAGATCAGCTGTTAATTTGAAATACTGTACTCATCTCTGAACTTTTCATTCCTCTGGGTTCAAGCTTAAAAAAAACATATTAATGAATGTTTTTCTTATTTTGAGTCAAGAACGCTCATTGTTGCACAAGTTAATTATAACTTCATAATAATTAAGCATAATAATGCTTGTTTTATTGCAGGTTTTGTGTCATTTGTTCTTTTAGCGGTTCCTGGCCACCCAGACGGTTCTTAGTGGGCCATAATAACCGAACGCTCGCTCCAGCTCCCCTTTGGCGGCACCATTGCCGAGGTCCCCAACGTACACTTTACAGTCAGTGGCCCGAGATGAACTCCGGGACGATGAATGATAGGACATCTCCCTTTATCTGCATGAAAACACAGAAAATCACTTTAAATTAATATATAAATTATAAACTATTCAGATAAAAATAGGACATTATTACATGCAGTGTCCCCTCAGTGCGGACTGAACTTGGCAAAAGGACCTTCTCCTACTACGCTCCTGTTTCCTGGAATATCTTACAAAAAGATCTGAAGCTCATGACCTTGACCTCTCTAAGTGGCTTCTAACATCGGTTAAGTTCCTGACAAAAACCAACACAGATATGTTCCTGTTTTTAGTTTTCTACACCAACTTATAATCTAGCTGTTGATGATATAATCTGATGTTGGTCACATGAAACCCTCAGGTTCTCCTGCTGATCCCATCCCTGCAGCATTTTTTTTAAACATGTTCTACCATCAACTGGACCCTCTAGTCTGGCCATTATTAACAGCAATTTGGCTACAGGTGTGGTTCCTGATGTTTTTAAACACGCAGTGGTAACTCCATTAATTAAAAAACCCAGACTTGATCCTGTAACTTGTTCGAATTTCAGGCCAATCTCAAAACCTCAATTTCTTTCTAAAATCTGGGAGAAATATACAGTAGTTTTTAGTCCTAAAAGTTCTAAAAAAAATTAATAAAAAAAAGAGCGCTGGTCCTGCAGCCCACACATCAGACCAGCCCAACAGGAAATCTCCAGAACCTCCCGCAGCCATGCTGGACCTGAGTTGCATTCGCTCGTGACAAATTCGTTAATTTCTCATCATTTCAGTCATGGCGTCAACGGAGGAGGAAGAGATCACTTGCCTTTTGGCAAAAACAAACAAAAGAAAAGGCCAGATCAGGGATGAAGAAGGGGAATTTAATACATTGGTGTCACATACAAAACAGTCCGGCGTCGGGCAGTTTATTGTGCGACACCGCGTTTGCGTACATAAAAATTTAGCTTTGCGGGTACATGCCCTGCGGGGGTACGCTTGTACCTCTGCGTATGGACGTACGCGGGAGTACTGTATACTGGGGGCTTAAAGGTCCACTGACATCATCTTACAAATTTGCATGAAATGATAGAAGATATATATACAGTATATGTTATCATTCAACTATGTTCGTTTTTGCAAACAAAATGATAAATTAATGAAAATTCCTTTCAAACCGAGTTTAAAATTAAAAACAGCTTTTCTCTCTGAAAAATCAGACTACACGCGAGTGCAACATTTGTGACGTAGGGAGCAGGACCGTCAGTCTGCGTCTGCCATTAACACATATTCATTCTCAGCCAGGTCACCTTTTTTTCCTTGTAAAACTTAAAAAATGCTGGTACGTTGTGTCGCATTTGGGTGTTCTAATATCATCAGTGAACAAGTGAGCCTTTTCACTTTCCCAAAAGATGTAAGACCTTCGTCAAAAATGGAATAAATAAAGCTGCCCCCCCTCGGACTGAGCTCCCTGCTTCCTGAACAGGTAAGAGTCAAATACATACAGGTGCAGTCAGACCTAAATTAGAACCTGCTGTTTCTGCTCATCTAACTTCCTGCTTCCCAAACTGAAGACAAATAGCTCAAATCTTAACTTAGATCGATAATTTTGTTGTTTTATTTCTTGTTCACCATGAATATTTATACGGGACGTTCTAAAGACTTCTCCTCGCAACGTCACATATGTTGCATTCGCTTGTACCGTACTTTTCGGCGTATAAGTCGCTGTTTTAAAAAAAAAACAATTTGCATGTCCTGCGGCTTATACGCCAAAGCGTCATATTTATGGATTTCCCCCCATATTTTTAGACCCATTTTTGACTCTATATGACAGTTTTTCATTTTGGCAAAAAAAAAAAATGGTGCAGTACCACTTTTGTCTGCTAGGGGGTCACTTCCAGAGCGTCCACCGACCGTTTCTAGCTCATGTGTCCGAAAAAAGCCTCCTCTGCTCGGACTGACTCTGTTGCTGCCCGGCCTCTTGCTCTGGAGGTAGCTACTACTGTATTAACTGTGTTGTTAGCTGTGTTTTTTAGCAAGATAACTCATAAACCACACCGCAGATTTTCTTGAAACTTACAGAGCGTAATTATCTGGTGGTCATTTACAACCGACTAGCTTTATGAGATGTTTGAGATTTAAAAAAAACTATTTTATTAGCGGTTTGCTGCCGTAAACAGATACTGTACCTACTACATGTATTTAGATATACAGTATAGCTCATAAATGGGCAGCACGGTGGCAAAACTGGGAGAGCTGCTGCCTCTCAGCGAGAAGGTTGCCGGTTCAAATCCCGGTCCGGGGACCTTTCTGGGTGGAGTTTGCATGTTCTCCCTGTGCATGCGTGGTTTTCCTCCGGGTACTCCGGTTTCCTCCCACAGACCAAAAAACATGCATGTTAGGCTGATTGGTGACTCTAAAATTGACTCTAGGTGTGAGTGAGAGAGTGGATGGTTGTTTGGTGTGAGTGAGACAGGTCCTTCTTGTAAATGAGTCCCCGTGACTCAACGAGGCTAGCCTGTATAAATAAAGATTGAATGAATGAATGAAAAAAACCACTCGGCGGATATTTTTTTCTGCTTAGAGTGTAATTACATTGGGTTTAATGTACAAACTGTTGCCCTGTATAAGACATTTGAGATAAAATTCGATTTTTTATTCGTGTTTTTAGAGACAGAATCGTCTCGTTAGCTTCGGTTTTGCTTACAGAGTGTAATTATATGGGTTTAATTCACAAACTGTTGCCCTGTATAAGACATATGAGATCAAATTCGATTTATTTATAATTTATTTTCGCGACAGTTTGAAAAACGTCAAACCGAAACAATTTAAATCTAGCAGATTTGACCATTTCGTGAATTGATTAAGGAACAGTTAAGCTCAGGAACCCTTGTGCTATAATGTCAGCTAAGAAATATATTTTTTCTCAGCAAAGAAATAATAGTTTTTACCGTGTTTTCTTATAAAGTCCTTCCGTGCTGGCTCGCTTCTGTGGCCGCCATTTTCAGCAGGGCAAATGAGGCACTGACGCGTCGCGTAGCGGTGACGCACAATAGATGCAACTTATAGGGCGAAGCGGCGTATTTGTGGATTTTTCCAAATAATTCCCAATAATTGGACAAAGGGGCTTGTACACAGAAGCAACTTTTACGCCGAAAAGAACGGTACAGTAGTCTGATTTTTCAGAGAGAAAAGCTGTCTTTAATTTTAAATTCAGTTTGAAAGGAATTTTCATTAATTTAGCATTTTGTTTGCAAAAACGAACATAGTTGAATGATACAATATATATATCTTCTATCATTTCATGCAAATTTGTAAGATGATGTCAGTAGACCTTTAATGCTGCATTTGATACTGTTGACCACACAGTATCCTTATGTCACAGCTACAATACTGGGTTGGAATAAGGGTGCAGCGCTAAAATGGTTCTGTTCATATCTGAGTGACATGAGTTTCTGTATCAATTTTGTTAATAATTTATCTGCTTCTATCCCTCTTTCTTGTGGGGTCCCGCAAGGCCCCATTCTTGGACCCCTTCCCTGACAACTACCATATCTAATTTTAGCTCAATATCTGTAACATAACTGAGTTAACAGCAATGTGTGTTTAGGCTTAACACCATAAGGTTGTGGCAGCCATCTTGACGTGGACTGACTAAGTTAATCAGTCGTAGACGCACGCCCAACAGTTACTTACCTGAAAGAAGAACCAGATTTCCCTCATTACAGAAGCTAAAGTTTAGCAGATCAACCCTTGATCTAAGCCATTAAAGCAAAAGTCAAAATGTTCAGTCAGTTTCAGAAGAAACAAACTGTTAAATTTATTTAATGTCATCAACAGGACATGTTAACGCATCAAGCTTTTTGTTTGAGGACCTAGCTTAATTAAGTGGTCGTCAACGAACAATATCCATGGAAACAAATTGTCCTGGAAATGTTGCAGGTCCATAAATGCCTCACAAGTTTATTCTGAACTAAATAATTATTTATTTATGCACAGGACTTATTTAGCATGCCTTATTTAATTTATCTATGTTGGGTGGATCAGCAGGGGTTTGCCATCACTGTAAGCAAAGACAATCTCCTCAACTCTGAACCAAATCTGATTTTACTCCCAACTCGCTGAGCCAGCTCCAGACACAGGTCTGTTTAGATTACGTAAACACCGGTGTATAATAATAATAATAATAATAATGAATTCAATTTATAACGCACTTTTCTTTAGTGCCAATATTTGGAAATAAATCAGAAAAATCGGTAGATAATACGCTTCGGTGTATAATACGCGCTGCCGTGACAGTCTTTTTTATGGCCACTAGATGGCGCCAGGATACGCCTCTAGGTACAGTCTGCAGGTAAACAGACTACAGGGCGCATTAGCGCCCATAGCGGCCGAAACTGGTACTGCACCATTTTTAGGCCAAAATGAAAAACAGCGAATCAGAGCCAAAAATGGGTCTAAAAATATGGGAAAAAATCTGTAGATAATACGCTTCGGTGTATAATACGCAAGACATTCAAATGAGCAATAAAAGTGCGTATTATACACCGGTGTTTACGGTAGATGTCTTTTTGTATTTATTGTTCTGTTGTTGCACTGCGTGTTGTGTTGTTTTGAACTTTACGTTTGGTGTCACACCGTCATGTACTTCTCCGTAGCTGAAATGACGATAAAACCTCTGACTCCGACACCTGCGCCGGCTCCAGACACAAGTCGGCTCCAGACACAGGTACGACTCCTGCGCCGGTTCCAGACACAGGTACGACTCCTGCGCCGGTTCCAGACACAGGTACGACTCCTGCGCCGGTTCCAGACACAGGTACGACTCCTGCGCCGGTTCCAGACACAGGTACGACTCCTGCGCCGGCTCCAGACACAGGTACGACTCCTGCGCCGGTTCCAGACACAGGTACGACTCCTGCGCCGGCTCCAGACACAGGTACGACTCCTGCGCCGGCTCCAGACACAGGTACGACTCCTGCGCCGGCTCCAGACACAGGTACGACTCCTGCGCCGGCTCCAGACACAGGTACGACTCCTGCGCCGGCTCAAGACACAGGTACGACTCCTGCGCCGGCTCCAGACACAGGTACGACGCCTGCGCCGGCTCCAGACACAGGTACGACGCCTGCGCCGGCTCCAGACAGGTACGACGCCTGCGCCGGCTCCAGACACAGGTACGACTTCGCAGTTTGCCTCCGTGTTGGCGCTAAGAGCTTGTGTTGTACAGAAAAAAGCACCCCTGTAGAATGAAGCATGAGGCACTTTTCCAGGCAAATATTTTGCCCCAAAACAATCAGAAGGAAACAACCCACTCATGTTTTTCAGTCCCCACAAGTACACAGATTTATAAAGTATAGATATCCATTAAAATAAATTATGTATGATTGAAAATTTAAAGGTCCACTGACATGATTTTTCTACTATTCATAAAATTGCTCTATATATATATATATAGTATATATATATATATATATATATATATATATATATATATATATATATATATATATATATATACAGGGAACCCCCGACCTACGACTCCATCGACCTGCGAACCACGGGACCTACGAACGAGTTAAAGTAGAAGAATACCATCGACGTACGGCAGAAAATATGTGACCTACGAACGAACCAAGTTAAAAATATATAATCGACCTACGGCACACGACCTACGAACGAGCCCCATTACAGGTATATAATCGAGCTACGGCGAAACTGCGTCACAAAACGGCAATCGGCGAGGTGGGGGAGGGGATTGCCTTTGGCTGTTGCTGGTTGGGCATGGGCGTGACACTGCGCATGGCAGTGGAAAAGTACCGCCAGCGAGAGGGGGGGGCTGGGCTTCTGGCGGATGTACACACAGCCGCAGTGCAGCTGGCGGCGGAGGGATCCGTACAGGTAAAGCGGTAACTATTTAAAGGGCTGCGGCCATTTTGTGCCTCGTGGTTTTCTACGGTGATTGATGGTAGAAGACAGTTACGAACAGCGAACACGAACGAAGAACACGAACGAAGAACACGAGAAAAAAAAAACGTACGAAGAACCTACGAGCAGGTACAGTACATTTACAGTAAATTTATATCAGTTTTAGACTAAAGCCAACGTTAGCACACGTTAGAATTAATTTTAATTTGTGCTCCATAGGAGTTAGCATTTAGCTAATAGTCGACGCGACGACGACACGAGTTGTCCACGGGTCATCGAACGGGCAGGTACGGCCCAGTACTAAATGAAAAAATGTTTTTAGACGAAAGCAAACGTCAGCATTCATTTTTGAACGTTAGCATTAATTTTAATTTTTGCTCCTTAGGAGTTAGCACGTTAGCTAATTGTGACGAGAACGACAGGAGTTGTCCACGGGTCATCGAACGGGCAGGTACGGTCCAGTACTAAATGAAAAAATATTTTTAGACGAAAGCAAACGTCAGCATTCATTTTTGAACGTTAGCATTAATTTTAATTTTTGCTCCTTAGGAATTAGCACCTTAGCTTGAACAAGAATGGCTCCGAAGAGACCTGCAAAGTCCGCGGACGCGGCACAGGGGAAAAAACCTCGTCGTACCATAACGCTGGAGACGAAGGCAAAAATAATAAAAATGGCAGATCAGGGCATGACTCCCTCTAAAATTGGAGAGGCGCTAGGGTTGCCGAGGTCAACTGTGGGGACAATAATGGCGGACAAAGAACGCATTTTGCAGCAGGTGCGTGCTTCAGCCCCCATGAAGTCCACCATCATTACCAAGCAAAGGACGGGGAGAATAGTCGAGATGGAAAGGTTGCTTGTCCTCTGGCTGGAGGACAACACACAGCGCAGAATACCAGTTGGGATGTCTGTCATTTGTGAAAAGGCAAAGATGATTTATGACAGGCTGCAGGAACTAGGGGTGACTGGGGTAGGTGCAGGGGAGCAGGGGGGTGCGGGGGGGCAGGGGGCTGCACAGAGTGATCCGGGTCAAGGGTCGTCCTCCCAGAGCGATCTGGGTGAAGGGACGTCCTCTCAGAGCGATCCGGGTGAAGGGACGTCCTCTCAGAGCGATCCGGGTGAAGGGACGTCCTCCCAAAGCGCTGGAGGAGGGACTTCGAGCAGCACATCAGGGGAGTTTAATGCCTCCAAAGGATGGTTTGATCGGTTTAGGAAGAGAAACAACTTCCACAACATCAGAGTGCAGGGTGAGCACTTTAATTTCTCATTTTTCTTTTTTAATACTGTAATGCATACAGTACAGGTAGTCCTCGACTAACGAATATTTTTTTTTTTCATTTTATTACAGTGTGTTACAACAGCTTAACCATGTCATTTTGTGTGCATTTAAACAGGAGAGGCAGCAAGCGCTGACCACGAGGCAGCTGAGGCATTCCCAGCAGAACTGGCTGAGATCATCAGGGATGGCGGGTACACTGCGCAGCAAGTCTTCAATGTGGATGAGACAGGGCTGTTCTGGAAGCGTTTGCCAGACAGGACCTACATCAGTAGGGAAGAACGAACCGCACCCGGCCACAAGGTCGGCAAGGAGCGTTTGACCTTGCTGGTGGGGGGCAATGCTTCGGGTGATTGCAAACTCAAGCCGTTGTTGGTGTACCAATTTAATAAACCCAGGCCCTTCAAAAATGTTGATAAATCTACACTTCCTGTTTATTGGGCGTCTAATAAAAAGGCTTGGGTGACGCTGGAAGTTTTTAAAAATTGGTTCACCAACAACTTTGTTCCAGAAGTGAAGCGTTTTTGCAATGACCAGAAGATTGCCTTTAAAGTCCTGCTGGTCTTGGACAACGCTCCAGGACACCCCCCTGCTCTCACCGAGTTGGACAGGCATGTGAAGGTGGTGTACCTGCCTCCCAATACCACCTCTTTGATCCAGCCAATGGACCAGGGGGTTATTAGTACGTTTAAGGCGTACTACCTGCAGCGAGTCATCCGTGCCGCTTTGGAGGCAACGGAGAACTCTCAGACACTCACGCTGAAAGACTTCTGGCGTAAGTACAACATCCTCGATGCTGTGCACAACATTGGCCACTCCTGGCATCGTGTTACTGGACAGAACTTGAGCGGAGTCTGGAAGAAGCTCTGTCCAGAGCTTGTTCAGGGGGTACACGATTCCCAGGAGGTGGACCGTGTAATCGAGGATGTTGTGAGGATGGGCAGGTCACTGGAGCTCGAAATGGACCAGGACGATATCGAACACCTGCTGGGTGCATCAGGAGAGGACCTGTCCCCAGACGACCTGATTCAGCTCGACAGGCACGTCCCGGATGAGGAAGTGGAGGAGGAGGAGGAGGTGGAGGTCATTCCTCCGACCTTCACCAGGCAGGAGATGGTGCTGGCCTTTCAGGATCTCCACAACTTCCTGGCGAGGGTGGAGAAGCAGGACTCCGACTGTGAGAGGTTCGCCAAGGTCCGTCGGGGTGTCCTCAATGAAGTTGCGTGTTATCAGCAGATCCTGGATGATAAAAAGCTTGAAAAGGTGCAGAGCAGCATGCTGCAATATTTTACAAAGGTCACAGCACCGCCTCCAGGATCTGCTGGTGCACCAGCTGAAAGGCCATCCAGTCCTCCTGCAGCAAGCCAGGAGGAGGCCTTGGACATCCCAGCGGACGAGAGGCCATCCAGTCCTACTGCAGCAAGCCAGGAGGAAGACATGGACAGCCCACCATCTCCCCAGTGAAACACGCCGCCCCCCCCCGCTCCCTCCCTCCAGGTACAGCACGTACTGAAATGAAATGTTTTTTTTTTTTTGGAGTTGTCATGTTACACAAATTAATGTCATCTGTCTCTGCTTATGTTCACAGCCTTCCTCCTCCTCCCCCTCCTCTTCACCAACTCCACCATCCCATCACTGACCTGCCCACCCTCACATCCCAGCACAGCAACGTCAGAAAGGTACAGCAAAGACATGTTAATTTATTTTCTCTTTTTTTTTTTAACTTACATCTACACCTACTGTAATCATCACCTCTCTCTCGACAGCCTCCAAAGCGGCACGTCCCCCTGGTCCATCCACACACCTGCTACGCACCACACCACACACGTAAGGATAAGTTGTTGTTGTCTGTGTTGTTGTGATGTGCAGGTGTTGACTTCTGTGTGTGTTTGTGTTTCAACAGATCCACTTGCTGTTTCGCCTCATGGAACAGCGTCAGGTACCACGTACCGTCCTCCAGCCTGCTCTGCCTCCAGCCTCCTGCCTGTCCTCCAGCCTCCTCCCTGTCCTCATGCTCCACACATGCACCACACACGTAAGGAGAAGTTGTTGTTGTCTGTGTTGTTGTTATCAGCAGGTGTTCACGTCTGTGTGTGTTTGTGTTTCAACAGATCCACTTGCTGTTTCGCCTCATGGAACAGCGTCAGGTACCACGTACCGTCCTCCAGCCTGCTCTGCCTCCAGCCTCCTGCCTGTCCTCCAGCCTCCTCCCTGTCCTCATGCTCCACACATGCACCACACACGTAAGGAGAAGTTGTTGTTGTCTGTGTTGTTGTTATCAGCAGGTGTTCACGTCTGTGTGTGTTTGTGTTTCAACAGATCCACTTGCTGTTTCGCCTCATGGAACAGCGTCAGGTACCACGTACCGTCCTCCAGCCTGCTCTGCCTCCAGCCTCCTGCCTGTCCTCCAGCCTCCTCCCTGTCCTCATGCTCCACACATGCACCACACACGTAAGGAGAAGTTGTTGTTGTCTGTGTTGTTGTTATCAGCAGGTGTTCACGTCTGTGTGTGTTTGTGTTTCAACAGATCCACTTGCTGTTTCGCCTCATGGAACAGCGTCAGGTACCACGTACCGTCCTCCAGCCTGCTCTGCCTCCAGCCTCCTGCCTGTCCTCCAGCCTCCTCCCTGTCCTCATGCTCCACACATGCACCACACACGTAAGGAGAAGTTGTTGTTGTCTGTGTTGTTGTTATGTGCAGGTGTTGACTTCTGTGTGTGTTTGTGTTTCAACAGCTCGTCTGCGTGCTGATCCACCTCATGGATGAGCCTAGGGTGCTACGTACACCTGCTGCCTGTCCTCCAGCCTCCTGCCTGTCCTCCAGCCTGTCC
>JBBPBX010043304.1:17267-27980 GCA_038048925.1 Garcialebias charrua | reverse complement strand
GGCTCGCTGGTGGGTTGGGGGTTCATGTGCTGGGGGGTTGGGTGTCTGGGGGTGTGACTGGTGGCCAATGGGAGGGGGCGGGCAAACCCAGCCTGGGTGTCTAATGTGTTATATGTTCTGAAAGCTATTAATATGAAGGGTGGGTGTAGTATTTCTTCTGGGGTGGGGACCAAGTGGATGTCCTTGATGATGGTCTTGGACTATGCTTGGCCGGTGAGCGGGCCCTGGTTGGGGCCTGTTCTCAGTGCTTCCTGGCTCTGTCGGCGGTTGGGCGGGCGCTCTTGGTAGTGTCGTCCTTGTGGGCTGACTGCGGTTCGCAGGGGTCGTGGCGGCCCTGGTGGGTGTGGGCTGTTGGTTCTGCTTTGGCGGCCCTCGGGGCCGTGTCCCTCTCTGGTCTTGGCTCAATGGCCTGGCGGTCGGAGAGGTGTTTCCACTACCTCGCTCCTTGGGTGGACCTTGGCGAACTGGGGGGGGTACGCAGGGTCAGCGGGGGAGCTGACTCGCTGTGGGAGCATTGTTCCTGCAGATATTTTCTCCCCATCCCTCACCACGCACCTCCGCCCTCTTCATCTTAAATTAATACATGTAGGGAATTTGAGTCTCGGGTGTGCTGCAATGGTTCTACATCTCTGTTGTACAGAGCACCTGGGACTCAATTTTATATACACTTTAGACATTCATTCATAAACATCTTCATAAAAGTCACATATAGGGAAGGAGTGAGCACATGGTTATGGGTGGCGGGATGACATCACTCTCGCCCCCATTCCTGTGCTCACTCAACATTATGCATTTAGACAATAAGGGCCTGGGTTAGAGTTGGAGTGGAGGGGAAACTGGTATAATGCCAGCCTTTGCTCCTTCTCTTTCCCTTTTAATTACACTTTAGAACAACACTCACCAACAGTACATTTGGGGACGGGGGTGTGTGTGTCGGGGTCTTGATTTGTTAATTTCGATTTTATTTATTTATGTATTTATTTATATATATATATTATTTATTTATTTTTCTCTTACCCCCCCTGGTTGCCTGGCGGACATTCTGGGGATGGGCTGTCAGGGGTTGTGCTGGGGTGTGGGGGGGTTCGGGGCCTGTGGGTTCGCCGTGGGCGGGGCTGGCAGTGCGCTCCCCCTGGGGCTGCTTGGACTCGGGTGTCCTGTCCTGTCGGCAGGGCGCGGGATGGGCCGGATCTTGGATATCTGCTACTCTCCACCCCAGAATGAATGGGCCTACCTCCTGGGTTTGGATGTGGGCTGCCCCATGCAGGGAGCAGGTACATGTCTTGGACCTAGGGGGTATAGAGTGTGCATCGGGATTATGAATGGAACATGTCGTTATTGTTTGTCTTTGTGTGACTGAGGGTGAGGATGAGGGTGGGTCTGAATGAGTATATCTGTGTATGAATGTTTAAGTGTCAGGCTGGGTTTTGGACTGCCCCCTCTCTGATACTTCCGAGGCTACTTAGTGTCGCGCTCCTGCCACGTGGCCCCCCCTGGTAGGTGTTCCCTTGCCTGCGGGCGTGCTTGGGGCCCTCACTATCTGGGGTTGGGCGCTTGGGCGTTTGTCGGCTCGGCCTGGTGGCTGCCTGGTGGGGCTCGTGCCCTCTGGTCCGGTCGGGTCTGGGCCCGAGGGGTGGGCGTCCCCGGTGCCCGAGCCTCGGTGACCGGCCCTGGGGCTACGTCGGCGCGGCGGGCTCCGGCGGGGGCCTGTGAATTTGTCGCGGGCGACACCGGGGGGTCATTGTATGTGGTCGCTGGTAGGGGTTCGTCCGGTTCTTCCCCTTGGTAGGATCTGGGGAGTGGGCTAGTGGCTCGTCCTGTTCGGGCAGTCCTGGGGACTCTGGGCTCGGGGTCCTTCCTGGGGTCTTGGGCTTTGATCGCTCCTTCGTCTGCCTCGGGCTTTGGGGGGACGGATCTCTGATGCTTCACAGTCGCTACTAAATGTTCTATTGGAGGAACCTTATACACTTATGCATGCTCACAACCACACACAAATGGATGCAGGGATGTATATATATTATTATATATGTATATATATATGTAGATATGTACAAGCCCAAAACCAGAAAAGTTGGCACGTTGTGCAAATCGCAAATAAAAACAGAATACAATGACTTGCAAATCTTTTTCAACCCATATTCAACTGAATAGAATGCAAAGACAATATATTTAATGTTCGAACGGAGAAACTTTATTTTGTTTTGCAAATAACCATTAACTTAGAATTCAATGGCAGCAACACATTGCAAAAAAGTTGGCACAGGGACATATTTACCACTGTGTTACATCGCCTTTCCTTTTAACAACACTCAGTAAACGTTTGGGAACTGAGGAGACCAATTTTTGAAGCTTTTCAGGTGGAATTCTTCCCCATTCTTGCTTGATGTACAGCTTAAGTTGTTCAACAGTCCGGGGTCTCCGTTGTCGTATTTTACGTTTCATAATGCGCCACACATTTTCAATGGGGGACAGGTCTGGACTGCAGGCAGGCCAGGGGAGGACCCGCACTCTTTTGCTACGAAGCCACGCTGTTGTAACACGTGCAGAATGTGGCTTGGCATTGTCTTGCTGAAATAAGCTGGGGCGTCCATGAAAAAGACGTCGCTTGGATGGCAGCATATGTTGCTCCAAAACCTGTATGTACCTTTCAGCATTAATGGTGCCTTCACAGATGTGTAAGTTACCCATGCCTTGGGCACTAATGCACCCCCATACCATCACAGATGCTGGCTTTTGAACTTTGCGCCTATAACAGTCCTGATGGTTCTTTTCCTCTTTGGTCCGTAAGACACGACGTCCACAGTTTCCAAAGACAATTTGAAATGTGGACTCATCAGACCACAGAACACTTTTCCACTTTGCATCAGTCCATCTCAGATGAGCTCGGGCCCAGCAAAGCCGGCGGCGTTTCTGGATCTTGTTGATGAATGGCTTTTGCTTTGCATAGTAGAGCTTTAACTTGCACTTACAGATGTAGCGACGAACTGTAGTTACTGACAGTGGTTTTCTGAAGTATTCCTGAGCCCATGTGGTGATATCTTTTACACACTGATGTCGGTTTTTGATGCAGTACCGCCTGAGGGATCGAAGGTCACGGGCATTCAATGTTGGTTTTCGGCCTTGCCCCTTACGTGTAGTGATTTCTCCAGATTCTCTGAACCTTTTGATGATATTACGGACCGTAGATGGTGAAATTCCTAAATTCCTTGCAATAGCTCGTTGAGAAAAGTTGTTCTTGAACTGTTCGACAATTTGCCCACGCATTTGTTCACAGAGTGGTGACCCTCGCCCCATCCTTCTATGTGGATGACTGAGCATGTCAAGGAAGCTGCTTTTATACCCAATCATGGCACCCACCTGTTCCCAATTTGCATGTTCACCTGTGGGATATTCCAAATAAGTGTTTGATGAGCATTCCTCAAATTTCTCTGTCTTCTTTGTCACTTGTGCCAGCTTTTTTGAAACATGTTGCAGGCATCAAATTCCAAATGAGCTAATAATTGCAAAAAATAACAAAGTTTACCAGTTCGAACGTTAAGTATGTGGTCTTTGCAGTGTGTTCAATTGAATATAGGTTGAAAAAGATTTGCAAGTCATTGTATTCTGTTTTTATTTGCGATTTCCACAACGTGCCAACTTTTCTGGTTTTGGGCTTGTATATATATATATATATATATGTATATATATATATATATATATATATGTATATATATATATATATATATATATATATATATATATATATATATATATATATTATATATAGCAGATATGTAGATGGGTATATAAATGAATATAAAAGTATATGTATGTATACTACTGTATATATATATCTGTAGATATGTAGATGGGTATATATATAAATGAATATAAAAGTATATGTATGTATACTACTGTATATATATAGTTGTAGATATGGGTATGTGTATTTATAGAATTCTACTGCAAGCTCATGAATATTATTAGTCTTTATGCATGTATGTTCCATTGTTGTGTTCTGTCATGTGCTTTGCAGGATTGTGGACGGAGGTTGGGTGTGTTTGCCTTGTGCTCTTTTGGTTGATAATTGTTGATTTGTTGCCTTACTTTCTCTTTTCTTTCTTTCTCTCTTAAAAAAAAAATAAATAAAAATATTGGAGTGAGAGGATGGCTAAAAGGTGTGAAGGGAGGCCATCTATAAATGGAAAAAAAAAAAAAAAAAAAAAAAAAAAAAAAACGACCAGCCCTTTTCAGTCGTTGAGGACAAAGGTTTTAGAAGCTTGATGAAGCATGCGAGTCCACAATATGCCGAGGCGGAGATATTTTTCTGATGTTTCATTACTGGAGTTGTTCAGCCAAGTTATGAGAGACACCCGCAGCCTGCTAAAAGCTAATCCAAATACTCTCAGCTTTACAACAGACATCTGGACTTCTGATGTAAGTTTAATGTCCATGTTAAGTTTTACTACACAGTGGACTGATGAACAGTTCGAACGTAATCAAGTACTCTTAAACTGTAATCCCAGCCATCACTGCACTCAAACGGAGAGGCAAGCCAGCACAGACCGTGGTGTGGGTAAAGCCAAAGCTACGTTGCTGGAGGGAGGCTGTTGTGACAAGATTCATCAACATTGAGCATGATGAGCCCCTGTACATCTTGACCACTACTCTGGATCCAAGGTAAGTAACTGTGAATATTCTATTTTAGTCACAATTACAACCTACTGCTATATTTCAAGAAACGTTTAAATTAAATTTAAAATAAAAATTTCTTTATTGAAAATTTCAATCAAGAAATGTTTATTTTTTAATTTAAATGTTTTTTTTAATTGCATGTAAATAAAGAAATGCATTTATATGATTTCTTTATTTACATGCAATTAAAAAAAACTTTTAATGTATACAAAACACAATGATTGACCCATCTTTCTTTGTTTATGCAAAACAAGGTACAAGAATCACTACTTCTCAGCAGAGGGGGGGACCAGATGCACACCTGCTGCAGGAACATTCTCTGAAGTGGGACCTCCTGAGATGAATCTGCAGCAAAAAGGTGTAGTCTACTGTTTGCAGTTCAAGATGAAATCTTAAAGGAGAACATTGAAAAGGAGCAGCAGCTGGCCAGCCCTTCAGCTATGCAGGTACAGAACTACCTATCGGAGGTTCCTGTCGAAAGGGGCCAGGACCCATTGGTCTACTGGAGGATCAATGAAAATTGTTTCCCTCATCTTGCCTGAACCTACCTCTCTGCCCCATGCACAAGCATTGAAAGTGAGCACCTGTTTAGTTGGCTGGACATGTAGTAGATGAGAAAAGAAGTCGCCTGTCTGGTGACAAAGCATAAATGCTTTTGTTCATCAAGAAAAACCTGCCACTAATGAAAAAGTGACTGGAATAAGTCTGTGAGGACAAACTTACCTGTGCGAGTGTTATTTCTTATTACCCACTGACTTGAAAATGTTACACATGCTGTATTATCTTTTTTTGTTTTTTAAAAATTTAAATGAAAATAAAAATAAAATTAATTTAAAATGTAACAAGTGAAAGAGTAAAATGAACTGATTTTTTTATAGTTACACTTTGTTTACAATAAAGTAAGATTGGAAAATTTAAGGTACATTTTGACCTTTTCACACCTGAAAATCGGTATCGGCCAAAATCGGAATCGGCAGGTCAGACTTTCTAAAAATCGGTGATCGGCCAGAAAATTGAAATCGGTGCACCCCTAGTTTTAATCTCAACAAAGACTTTAGGAGCTGCAGTTCGGCTCGTAGAAAACCCACTCAAGTAGTAACGCGGTTCACGTACAGCTGATTTTATCTGCCCAGTAGGAGTGGGCCATATCGTCTCGTTTACGATAATACCGGTGGATTTTTTGACACCGGTGAAAAAAATTATATTGCGGCATCCTATGATGACGTCATTTGACTGCGTCTAACTTGCTTTGTGCGATAACGGTGGTTTTGTGGAGGAACGATGGGCGAAGCAAAACGACACTGTGGACCGCGTGAAGCCGTGAAGCAGCAGACAGCAGCCGGTGTTCCGTGGAGACTGCCTTCATGTGGAGATGCCCTACATTTTGTTAATACGCATGCGCGCGCACACCGGACCCGAGGAGGAGGAACGAGCTAACATTAGCCTCATAGCTGCATCCTCGTAGCTTCACCGGGCAGCCGGCTTTGAGCGATCAGAGGTCCCTGGAGCTCGCCTCGATGTCGGACTGGAAGCCGAAGACATCGGGGGACAACGAGCTAACTTGGAATAATAAAGCCGACAACCTTTTAGGAGGTGCAGCTAAACCGGACTGCCCGGAGCTGCGGATTCGGGGGGGCTAAATGCTAACAAATGCAGCTGAAGGCGGCGCGCACAGACTGCGGCGTCGGTAAGTTATTAAAACTTTTTCTGTCTCCAACTGTATGAAGTTAGGATACTAACAGTCCTTCCTGTAAAGGGTTTAAACTGCGTGGTGCTACAGAAAGCTGCGAAGCTCAGACGTAACGCAGCGGTGCTAACAGCTGGAGCTAACAGCTGGAGCTAACAGGCAAACTGATGACAGAAGCTGCCGCTCAAAGTAAGAAATTATTTTTTTATTTACTGTATGCTCTTTTAAAATGTGTTAAAGTGTTAGAATAGTCATTACCGCACACGTACGTGTCAGTGGCGGCTGGTGCGGTATATATATTTTTGCTTGTTAAATATGAATATATTTTTTGTATTCTGGTGACCGTTTATGAAAAGTCATTTTGAAATTACACATTTGTTTGGTTGATTCAATAAAAGGAGAAAATGTGAAATATCGTCTGTGATATCGTTATCGGGTTATTTCAAAAAATATATTGTGATATCATTTTTTGGCAATATCGCCCAGTCGCCCACCCCTACTGCCCAGTGAACAGAAAACAAAACAAATCTGACCGGGAAGGGAGCCAGACGCTGCTCCAACTGCGCGCGTTCGGTGTGAACACACATGGTAAATGGTAAATGATAAATGGAGCTTATTTATATAGCGCTTTCCAGCCCCCTGTTAGGAGCCCCAAAGCGCTTTACAATACCAGCCATCTACCCATTCATTCAGACATTCAAACACCGGTAGTGGTAGCCTGCCTTGCAAGGCGCCATCCAGACCTACCAGGAGCAACTCGGGGTTAAGTGTCTTGCCCAGGGACACAACGACACATGGTGGGCACACATCTGGTGACAAGCAGCAAACACGGTGCGTTGGGAGCATTTTGATGCGTTTGGTGTGAAAGTGGCATTAGGCAGTACGCCACTGTACGCCGTACGTATGCAGAGGCACAAGCGTAGCTCCGCAGGGCACGAACGCGCAAAGCTCAAATTTTACAACCGCGTACGCGAGGCGCGTTGTCTCACAATAAACTGCCCGGCGCCTGACTGTTTTGTATGTGACACAAATGTATTAAATTCCCCTTTTTCATCACTGATCTGGACTTTTCTTTTGTTTTTTTGCCAAAAGTCAAGTAATCGCTTCCTCCTCACTCCGTTGACTGCATGACTGAAATGCGCGAGATTCTAAATATTTCCTGATGGGCTGTGGGCTGCAGGACCAGCGCTCCCTGTTTTTATTTTTTAGAACTTTTTATTAACATATAAAGTTTAGAACACCGCAGCGGCTGCAGCCAGAGCCAGCTCGTGCTTTTTTTTCTTCCCCACCCGACCTGTCAATCAATTGAGTAGGCGTGTCAGCAAATGACCAATCAGCAACCTCAATTTGTACCGTAGGTAAACGCTCTGCGCGCAGCTGCTCAAATTACAACAAGAATTTGGAGCGAAAACGCGAGCATTTAACGCGAGAACAAACGTAGAGCTGTGCCTTCACTTTAACTTTCCACAAAAAAAATAAAAATAAAACTTTCGACGGAACACAGCGTTTTAATCTCAACAAAGACTTTAGGAGCTGCAGTTCGGCTCGTAGAAAACCCACTCAAGTAGTAACGCGGTTCACGTACAGCTGATTTTATCTGCCCAGTAGGAGTGGGCCATATCGTCTCGTTTACGATAATACCGGTGGATTTTTTGACACCGGTGAAAAAAATTATATTGCGGCATCCTATGATGACGTCATTTGACTGCGTCTAACTTGCTTTGTGCGATAACGGTGGTTTTGTGGAGGAACGATGGGCGAAGCAAAACGACACTGTGGACCGCGTGAAGCCGTGAAGCAGCAGACAGCAGCCGGTGTTCCGTGGAGACTGCCTTCATGTGGAGATGCCCTACATTTTGTTAATACGCATGCGCGCGCACACCGGACCCGAGGAGGAGGAACGAGCTAACATTAGCCTCATAGCTGCATCCTCGTAGCTTCACCGGGCAGCCGGCTTTGAGCGATCAGAGGTCCCTGGAGCTCGCCTCGATGTCGGACTGTAAGCCGAAGACATCGGGGGACAACGAGCTAACTTGGAATAATAAAGCCGACAACCTTTTAGGAGGTGCAGCTAAACCGGACTGCCCGGAGCTGCGGATTCGGGGGGGGCTAAATGCTAACACATGCAGCTGAAGGCGGCGCGCACAGACGGGTTTCGGTAAGTTATTAAAACTTTTTCTGTCTCCAACTGTATGAAGTTAGGATACTAACAGTCCTTCCTGTAAAGGGTTTAAACTGCGTGGTGCTACAGAAAGCTGCGAAGCTCAGACGTAACGCAGCGGTGCTAACAGCTGGAGCTAACAGCTGGAGCTAACAGGCAAACTGATGACAGAAGCTGCCGCTCAAAGTAAGAAATTATTTTTTATTTACTGTATGCTCTTTTAAAATGTGTTAAAGTGTTAGAATAGTCATTACCGCACACCTACGTGTCAGTGGCGGCTGGTGCGGTATATATATTTTTGCTTGTTAAATATGAATATATTTTTTTGTATTCTGGTGACCGTTTATGAAAAGTCATTTTGAAATTACACATTTGTTTGGTTGATTCAATAAAAGGAGAAAATGTGAAATATCGTCTGTGATATCGTTATCGGGTTATTTCAAAAAATATATCGTGATATCATTTTTTGGCAATATCGCCCAGTCGCCCACCCCTACTGCCCAGTGAACAGAAAACAAAACAAATCTGACCGGGAAGGGAGCCAGACGCTGCTCCAACTGCGCGCGTTCGGTGTGAACACACATGGTAAATGGTAAATGGTAAATGGAGCTTATTTATATAGCGCTTTCCAGCCCCCTGTTAGGAGCCCCAAAGCGCTTTACAATACCAGCCATCTACCCATTCATTCAGACATTCAAACACCGGTAGTGGTAGCCTGCCTTGCAAGGCGCCATCCAGACCTACCAGGAGCAACTCGGGGTTAAGTGTCTTGCCCAGGGACACAACGACACATGGTGGGCACACATCTGGTGACAAGCAGCAAACACGGTGCGTTGGGAGCATTTTGATGCGTTTGGTGTGAAAGTGGCATTAGGCAGTACGCCACTGTACGCCGTACGTATGCAGAGGCACAAGCGTAGCTCCGCAGGGCACGAACGCGCAAAGCTCAAATTTTACAACCGCGTACGCGAGGCGCGTTGTCTCACAATAAACTGCCCGGCGCCTGACTGTTTTGTATGTGACACAAATGTATTAAATTCCCCTTTTTCATCACTGATCTGGACTTTTCTTTTGTTTTTTTGCCAAAAGTCAAGTAATCGCTTCCTCCTCACTCCGTTGACTGCATGACTGAAATGCGCGAGATTCTAAATATTTCCTGATGGGCTGTGGGCTGCAGGACCAGCGCTCCCTGTTTTTATTTTTTAGAACTTTTTATTAACATATAAAGTTTAGAACACCGCAGCGGCTGCAGCCAGAGCCAGCTCGTGCTTTTTTTTCTTCCCCACCCGACCTGTCAATCAATTGAGTAGGCGTGTCAGCAAATGACCAATCAGCAACCTCAATTTGTACCGTAGGTAAACGCTCTGCGCGCAGCTGCTCGAATTACAACAAGAATTTGGAGCGAAAACGCGAGCATTTAACGCGAGAACAAACGTAGAGCTGTGCCTTCACTTTAACTTTCCACAAAAAAAAAAAAAAACTTTCGACGGAACACAGCGTTTTGCATAGGGGTGCACCGATTTCAATTTTCTGGCCGATCACCGATTTTTAGAAAGCCTGACCTGCCGATTCCGATTTTGGCTGATACCGATTTTCAGGTGTTAAAAGGTCAAAATGCACCCTAAATTTTCATGATTTTCCGACCTTTGCGGAGGCAGATGCGATCGGTGGATAAAATCGGCTTCCCTTTTAAAGATCGGCCGATCACCGATCTCCCCAAATTAAGGAAATCGGGGCCGATCGATGGGCCGGCCGATTTATCGGTGCATCCCTAGTTTTGCGCATGCGTCCGAATATGGCAACACTATGGCAAGCCGGACAAAGTTAGCTTAGCTTCGCTACTTAGCACTCAAAGAAAAGACTTCAACACCACTTATGCACAGTTTTAAACTAAAAAAAGTAAAGATTAAATCTGACAACTCTGATTTTCTGCGGTTAGCTGGTAGAAGACAGATCCCTATCGTAGGCTAAATTTCTATCGTTTCTACCGTATATCGTATATATCGCGCATCCATAGTCTGAAGTAGGGATGTCCCGATCAGGTTTTTCTGAGTCCGAGTCCTTTAATTTTAGGAATTGGCCGATACCGAGTCCCGATCCGATACTTCTAAAATACATTTTTAAAATGAAGGGAGAAAAAAAAGAAACAGATCCAGATGTCCCTTAATTTTTATTTTATTTACCTTAACAT
>JBBPBX010043304.1:0-16356 GCA_038048925.1 Garcialebias charrua | reverse complement strand
TTATTACTATTATGTCAAATTTAAATGGAATTTAATTTTAATTTAATACATAGTTCCCATGTGACGTCACATCTGTTTTGTTTCCGGATAGACCCTCATTCCGAGAGGCAGCGCAGCTGACAGCTTAGTCTAATGGATGTTCATTTTTCACGTTGTTTTTTTTTGTTAATTTCTAATTAATTGCAATGGTTACTTTGTGTTGGGTCAGTGGGTGTTCCAGTCGGGTAGACGTTTGGGCAACGCGCAGGTTTCACTTCATCAAAAAAAAAGTAAACGTGAAGGATTTATCTCATCGTAGAAGCTCACAGCAGCTCCATCTCTGCTCGGATCTGCTCAGAAGACGTCGTGCTTTTGGCCGGTAAACAAAATATTCTACATAAATCATTTTGTGAAACAATGTTAGAGTACAACTGTCTGTGTGTTAGAGCTGTTTTTTTTTTTCATTATTTAGCAACACCGTCTTGCATGCTGTGGTTAGCTTAGCATCTTGCTAACGCGACAACGGCCTCCTCACGGTCTACCGGGACCGGCGGGGAGACCGCCCCAGTGGAGGACGGGAGCCAAGTCGTGCGGGCGACGCGTCTGTCCCATGGGACGTGCCCCCGCGGCCGCGACGGATCCACGCCGTCCGACCTGAGCTTGACGGACCCTCCGCTCCAGTGGCTAACGACATCCTAACTTCCAACACGGTCACACTCAAAGTGCTGGTTCTGGTCCGTGTTCAGCTTGGACTGTTTGTGCTGGCTGTGTGTTATTTTAGTTAAACCTTTATTTAGCTGGATAGATATGATTGAGACAGTTTACACATCTTTTTTTGGATTTAAAGCTGTGAAGCTCTGCGCTGTGAAGCCGGTGTGCGCTCCTCGTAGTAAATAAATAATTAATGATATCAGAGTAACTACTTTGTGACTACCGTATTTTCCGGTGTATAGGTCGCACCTTTTTATGTTTTCAAGGCCTGCGACCTATACTCAGGTGCGACCTATATATGGCTTGTTATCACTTTCGGTGAAACAAATTTTTTAATCCAGCTCATTTCACAATTACGTTAATTTATTAAGGAAAAGTTCAGCTCAGACATATATTTGCTATAATTTTTATCAAACAAATAATTGTTTTTAAGTGTTAATCTTCTTAAAAGCCTTGCTGTGCGCTCCTGTGGCAGACATTTGCAGCAGAGCTAAACGTAGGTGCGACCTATCTAGGGATTTTTCCAATCTATTGGTGATAATTGGGCAATGCGACCTATACACAGGTGCGACCTGCACACCAGAAAATACTGTAGTTGTGACTAGTTGTCCGATTCGTCTGCCATGATTTCTTTCTCAAACTCATTTAACTCCGACCACTGCCAGTTTGCTCTTGTTCCTTGGTGAAGCTGTGGTAGCTCGTGTTTTTGTCCGCATAATTTGCTCTGGTTGTTCGCGTCTGCTTGTTCGCCATCTTGCTCGCCTTTTCCGCCTTTAGATGTGGTGCGGAAGCCGGTATTGCTCAATACTGGGGGCGTGTCTGGGAACTATGTATTACAGGTACCTCAACGACATCTGGGGTATCTGGACATACTCAGAGAGTGATTTTGAGTACTTCTTTTACACAATACCTTTAATCCATCCATCCATCCATCTTCTTCCGCTTATCCGGGGTCGGGTCGCGGGGGTAGCAGCCTAAGTAGGGAGGCCCAGACTTCCCTCTCCCCAGCCACTTGGAGCAGCTCCTCCGGGGGAATCCCAAGGCGTTCCCAGGCCAGCCGAGAAACATAGTCCCTCCAGCGCGTCCTGGGTCTTCCTCTGGGTCTCCTCCCGGTGGGACATGCCCGGAACACCTCACCAGGGAGGCGTCCAGGAGGCATCCTAACCAGATGCCCGAGCCACCTCAACTGGCTCCTCTCGATGTGGAGAAGCAGCGGCTCTACTCCGAGTCCCTCCCGGATGACTGAGCTTCTCACCCTATCTCTAAGGGAGAGTCCAGCCACCCTGCGGAGAAAACTCATTTCAGCCGCTTGTATCCGAGATCTTGTTCTTTCGGTCATAACCCAAAGCTCATGACCATAGATGAGGGTGGGAACGTAGATCGATCGGTAAATTGAGAGCTTTGCCTTTTGACTCAGCTCTCTCTTCACCACGACAGACCGGTACAGCGCCCGCTTCACTGCGGACGCTGCACCTATCCGCCTATCGATCTCACGCTCCAGTTTTCCCTCATTCGTGAACAAGATCCCGAGATACTTAAACTCCTCCACTTGGGGCAGGACCTCCTCCCCGACCCGGAGAGGGCATGCTACCCTTTTCCGGCTCAAGACCATGGCCTCGGATTTGGAGGAACTGATCCTCATCCCGGCCGCATCACACTCGGCTGCAAACCGCTCCAGTGAAAGTTGTAAATCACGAACTGATGAAGCCAGTAGGACCACATCATCTGCAAAAAACAGAGAAGCGATTCTAAGGCCACCAAAACGGATCCTCTCAACACCTTGGCTGCGCCTAGAAATTCTGTCCATAAAAGTTATGAACAGAATCGGTGACAAAGGGCAACCTTGGCGGAGTCCAACTCTCACCGGAAACGAGCCTGACTTACTGCCGGCAATGCGGACCAAGCTCTGACACCGGTCGTACAGGGACCTAACAGCCCATATCAATGGGCCTGGTACCCCATACTCCCGGAGTACCCCCCACAGAACCCCCCGAGGGACGCGGTCGAATGCCTTCTCCAAGTCCACAAAGCACATGTAAACTGGTTGGGCAAACTCCCACGCACCCTCCAGGACCCTGCTGAGGGTGTAGAGCTGGTCTAGTGTTCCACGACCAGGACGAAAACCACACTGCTCCTCCTGAATCCGAGGTTCGACTATCCGACGGACCCTCCTCTCCAGAACCCCTGAATAGACCTTACCAGGGAGGCTTAAGAGTGTGATCCCCTATAGTTGGAACACACCCTACGGTCCCCCTTTTTGAATAGGGGAACCACCACCCCAGTCTGCCAATCCAAGGGAACTGCCCCCGATGTCCACGCGATATTGCAGAGTCGCGTAAGCCAACACAACCCTACAACATCCAGAGCCCTAAGGAACTCCGGGCGAATCTCATCCACCCCCGGAGCCTTGCCACCGCGGAGCTTTTTAACCACCTCGGCGACCTCAGCACCAGAGATCGGAGAACCCGACCCAAAGTCCCCAGGCTCTGCTTCCTCAGTGGAAGACGTGCCAGTAGGATTGAGGAGGTCTTCGAAGTATTCCGCCCACCGACTCACAACATCCCGAGTTGAGGTCAGCAGCACGCCACCTCCACCATAAATGGTGTTGGTCTCGTACCTCTTTCCCCCCCTGAGACGCCGGATGGTGGACCAGAATCGCCTCGAAGCCGTACGGAAGTCATTCTCCATGGCCTCTCCGAACTCCTCCCACGCCCGAGTTTTTGCCTCAGCAACCACCCGAGCCGCATGCCGCTTGGACATCCATCAAACTTAAAGCCATAAAAAGTTACACGTCTGTTGACTTCCTGGACACCACCACCTACAAAGGACCGTCATTTCAAACAACTAGTCAATTAGACGTTAAAGTCTTCTTCAAAGCAACAGACACACATGCACTACTCCACAGAACTAGTCACCACCACCCAAAGCACACATATGCTGGACTGATTAAATCGCAGCTTTTAAGATTTCAAAGGATCTGCACACTACAGTCAGACCTTTATGAAGCCACCAAACTACTATTTGCAGTGTTGTCCACCAGAGGGTACTCAAGATCACTCCTGAGGAAATGTCTTAAAACTTTTTCAGAAAAAAAAGAAGGTGACGGACAACCCATTTGTGGTAACGTATTCCACATCAACCCAGCCTCTGGTTAAACATATCAGACAAAATGTCACTACCTTTCAGACAGAGAGCAAAAACTTACCTGAACACAAGCTGATCGCAGCTTACAGGAGGAACAAAAACTTAAACGATCATCTGGTTCATGCAAAATGAAAACAAACACCAGATCCGTCAAACAAGACTTTTAAGGATCTTTTTAAACAGATTGAATGGGTTCAAAACAAAATGAACAAACAAGTATTTCAGACTGAAAAAACGGGCCACATCAAAACAAAAAATTGCATTTATTTAATCACGTGTGCATCATGTGGTCTACAATTTGTAGGGGAAACTGAGTCAGCACCGTTAACAACACTGTGCCAACATAGGTTTAATATTCAATCACAACGACTGACACACACCACCTTAGTCCAACACTTTATAGTCCATGGCTCTAAATCAATTAGAGCCACAGCGTTACAATCAAACACCTGTTGGACTACCTCCCAGAGAAAGGCTGCAGAAACCACCTGGGAAACAACAACATGGCAACATGGACACCGTTTGGACTAAATTCACACTCCACCACTATCGTCCCAACCAGGACTTCTGTTCCAGAACTTAACCCTTAAAGGTAGGTTCTGCGATTTTTTGAACACTCTGGACTTAGAAATATTTTCAGCGCAGAAAAGCATTCTGCTCCCTCCCCTCAGAGCCATATATGGCTCAGAGGGGAGGGAGCAGAATGCTTTTCTGCGCTGAAAATATTTCTAAGTCCAGAGTGTTCAAAAAATCGCAGAACCTACCTTTAAGGGTTAAGTTCTGGAACAGAAGTCCTGGTTGGGACGATAGTGGTGGAGTGTGAATTTAGTCCAAACGGTGTCCATGTTGCCATGTTGTTGTTTCCCAGGTGGTTTCTGCAGCCTTTCTCTGGGAGGTAGTCCAACAGGTGTTTGATTGTAACGCTGTGGCTCTAATTGATTTAGAGCCATGGACTATAAAGTGTTGGACTAAGGTGGTGTGTGTCAGTCGTTGTGATTGAATATTAAACCTATGTTGGCACAGTGTTGTTAACGGTGCTGACTCAGTTTCCCCTACAAATTGTAGACCACATGATGCACACGTGATTAAATAAATGCAATTTTTTGTTTTGATGTGGCCCGTTTTTTCAGTCTGAAATACTTGTTTGTTCATTTTGTTTTGAACCCATTCAATCTGTTTAAAAAGATCCTTAAAAGTCTTGTTTGACGGATCTGGTGTTTGTTTTCATTTTGCATGAACCAGATGATCGTTTAAGTTTTTGTTCCTCCTGTAAGCTGCGATCAGCTTGTGTTCAGGTAAGTTTTTGCTCTCTGTCTGAAAGGTAGTGACATTTTGTCTGATATGTTTAACCAGAGGCTGGGTTGATGTGGAATACGTTACCACAAATGGGTTGTCCGTCACCTTCTTTTTTTTCTGAAAAAGTTTTAAGACATTTCCTCAGGAGTGATCTTGAGTACCCTCTGGTGGACAACACTGCAAATAGTAGTTTGGTGGCTTCATAAAGGTCTGACTGTAGTGTGCAGATCCTTTGAAATCTTAAAAGCTGCGATTTAATCAGTCCAGCATATGTGTGCTTTGGGTGGTGGTGACTAGTTCTGTGGAGTAGTGCATGTGTGTCTGTTGCTTTGAAGAAGACTTTAACGTCTAATTGACTAGTTGTTTGAAATGACGGTCCTTTGTAGGTGGTGGTGTCCAGGAAGTCAACAGACGTGTAACTTTTTATGGCTTTAAGTTTGATGGATGTCCAAGCGGCATGCGGCTCGGGTGGTTGCTGAGGCAAAAACTCGGGCGTGGGAGGAGTTCGGAGAGGCCATGGAGAATGACTTCCGTACGGCTTCGAGGCGATTCTGGTCCACCATCCGGCGTCTCAGGGGGGGAAAGAGGTACGAGACCAACACCATTTATGGTGGAGGTGGCGTGCTGCTGACCTCAACTCGGGATGTTGTGAGTCGGTGGGCGGAATACTTCGAAGACCTCCTCAATCCTACTGGCACGTCTTCCACTGAGGAAGCAGAGCCTGGGGACTTTGGGTCGGGTTCTCCGATCTCTGGTGCTGAGGTCGCCGAGGTGGTTAAAAAGCTCCGCGGTGGCAAGGCTCCGGGGGTGGATGAGATTCGCCCGGAGTTCCTTAGGGCTCTGGATGTTGTAGGGTTGTGTTGGCTTACGCGACTCTGCAATATCGCGTGGACATCGGGGGCAGTTCCCTTGGATTGGCAGACTGGGGTGGTGGTTCCCCTATTCAAAAAGGGGGACCGTAGGGTGTGTTCCAACTATAGGGGGATCACACTCTTAAGCCTCCCTGGTAAGGTCTATTCAGGGGTTCTGGAGAGGAGGGTCCGTCGGATAGTCGAACCTCGGATTCAGGAGGAGCAGTGTGGTTTTCGTCCTGGTCGTGGAACACTAGACCAGCTCTACACCCTCAGCAGGGTCCTGGAGGGTGCGTGGGAGTTTGCCCAACCAGTTTACATGTGCTTTGTGGACTTGGAGAAGGCATTCGACCGCGTCCCTCGGGGGGTTCTGTGGGGGGTACTCCGGGAGTATGGGGTACCAGGCCCATTGATATGGGCTGTTAGGTCCCTGTACGACCGGTGTCAGAGCTTGGTCCGCATTGCCGGCAGTAAGTCAGGCTCGTTTCCGGTGAGAGTTGGACTCCGCCAAGGTTGCCCTTTGTCACCGATTCTGTTCATAACTTTTATGGACAGAATTTCTAGGCGCAGCCAAGGTGTTGAGAGGATCCGTTTTGGTGGCCTTAGAATCGCTTCTCTGTTTTTTGCAGATGATGTGGTCCTACTGGCTTCATCAGTTCGTGATTTACAACTTTCACTGGAGCGGTTTGCAGCCGAGTGTGATGCGGCCGGGATGAGGATCAGTTCCTCCAAATCCGAGGCCATGGTCTTGAGCCGGAAAAGGGTAGCATGCCCTCTCCGGGTCGGGGAGGAGGTCCTGCCCCAAGTGGAGGAGTTTAAGTATCTCGGGATCTTGTTCACGAATGAGGGAAAACTGGAGCGTGAGATCGATAGGCGGATAGGTGCAGCGTCCGCAGTGAAGCGGGCGCTGTACCGGTCTGTCGTGGTGAAGAGAGAGCTGAGTCAAAAGGCAAAGCTCTCAATTTACCGATCGATCTACGTTCCCACCCTCATCTATGGTCATGAGCTTTGGGTTATGACCGAAAGAACAAGATCTCGGATACAAGCGGCTGAAATGAGTTTTCTCCGCAGGGTGGCTGGACTCTCCCTTAGAGATAGGGTGAGAAGCTCAGTCATCCGGGAGGGACTCGGAGTAGAGCCGCTGCTTCTCCACATCGAGAGGAGCCAGTTGAGGTGGCTCGGGCATCTGGTTAGGATGCCTCCTGGACGCCTCCCTGGTGAGGTGTTCCGGGCATGTCCCACCGGGAGGAGACCCAGAGGAAGACCCAGGACGCGCTGGAGGGACTATGTTTCTCGGCTGGCCTGGGAACGCCTTGGGATTCCCCCGGAGGAGCTGCTCCAAGTGGCTGGGGAGAGGGAAGTCTGGGCCTCCCTACTTAGGCTGCTACCCCCGCGACCCGACCCCGGATAAGCGGAAGAAGATGGATGGATGGATGGATTAAAGGTATTGTGTAAAAGAAGTACTCAAAATCACTCTCTGAGTATGTCCAGATACCCCAGATGTCGTTGAGGTACCTGTAATACATAGTTCCCAGACACGCCCCCAGTATTGAGCAATACCGGCTTCCGCACCACATCTAAAGGCGGAAAAGGCGAGCAAGATGGCGAACAAGCAGACGCGAACAACCAGAGCAAATTATGCGGACAAAAACACGAGCTACCACAGCTTCACCAAGGAACAAGAGCAAACTGGCAGTGGTCGGAGTTAAATGAGTTTGAGAAAGAAATCATGGCAGACGAATCGGACAACTAGTCACAACTACAGTATTTTCTGGTGTGCAGGTCGCACCTGTGTATAGGTCGCATTGCCCAATTATCACCAATAGATTGGAAAAATCCCTAGATAGGTCGCACCTACGTTTAGCTCTGCTGCAAATGTCTGCCACAGGAGCGCACAGCAAGGCTTTTAAGAAGATTAACACTTAAAAACAATTATTTGTTTGATAAAAATTATAGCAAATATATGTCTGAGCTGAACTTTTCCTTAATAAATTAACGTAATTGTGAAATGAGCTGGATTAAAAAATTTGTTTCACCGAAAGTGATAACAAGCCATATATAGGTCGCACCTGAGTATAGGTCGCAGGCCTTGAAAACATAAAAAGGTGCGACCTATACACCGGAAAATACGGTAGTCACAAAGTAGTTACTCTGATATCATTAATTATTTATTTACTACGAGGAGCGCACACCGGCTTCACAGCGCAGAGCTTCACAGCTTTAAATCCAAAAAAAGATGTGTAAACTGTCTCAATCATATCTATCCAGCTAAATAAAGGTTTAACTAAAATAACACACAGCCAGCACAAACAGTCCAAGCTGAACACGGACCAGAACCAGCACTTTGAGTGTGACCGTGTTGGAAGTTAGGATGTCGTTAGCCACTGGAGCGGAGGGTCCGTCAAGCTCAGGTCGGACGGCGTGGATCCGTCGCGGCCGCGGGGGCACGTCCCATGGGACAGACGCGTCGCCCGCACGACTTGGCTCCCGTCCTCCACTGGGGCGGTCTCCCCGCCGGTCCCGGTAGACCGTGAGGAGGCCGTTGTCGCGTTAGCAAGATGCTAAGCTAACCACAGCATGCAAGACTGTTGCTAAATAATGAAAAAAAAAAAAACAGCTCTAACACACAGACAGTTGTACTCTAACATTGTTTCACAAAATGATTTATGTAGAATATTTTGTTTACCGGCCAAAAGCACGACGTCTTCTGAGCAGATCCGAGGAGCGATGGAGCTGCTGTGAGCTTCTACGATGAGATAAATCCTTCACGTTTACTTTTTTTTTGATGAAGTGAAACCTGCGCGTTGCCCAAACGTCTACCCGACTGGAACACCCACTGACCCAACACAAAGTAACCATTGCAATTAATTAGAAATTAACAAAAAAAAACAACGTGAAAAATGAACATCCATTAGACTAAGCTGTCAGCTGCGCTGCCTCTCGGAATGAGGGTCTATCCGGAAACAAAACAGATGTGACGTCACATGGGAACTATGTATAGTGTTGTGGTTTTTTTAACACATTTTTTATACTTCAGACTAGGGATGTCCCGATCCAATCACGTGATCGGAAACCGGGTCCCGATCACGTGATTTCAGACTCTACTCGACTCGGGCGTTACACACCGATCAGGGATCGGATATATATGTGTATATTTATTCTAAACACAAACGGGAATATTATATTAACTGTATGTTGAGTTACAGAGTCAAATTGTCTCGGAACAAAACATGCACAATAGTTTTGCAGCAGTGCCTGCCGTAAAGCGGTGACTGTCGTAAAAAAGAAGCGGAACGCGGCATTAACTTGAAGTGGAGGCAGCGATGTCTGTGGTGTGGAGATATTTTAAAGTGGATGACAAATGGAAAGTTCGTATTTCAAGAGGAGGTAAGGAAAAGGCTGCATTTAACACAACAAACCTGATTAGGCACATCAGAAACAAACACCCGACACAATACACAGAGTTTAACCAGACAACCCAGCCGAAGACGAGCCAGCTCACGCTGCAAGAGACTTTATAATTTATATTTATCTCATAAAGAAAAACATACACTTCCTTCTGTGAAGCCACAGGAGGAGAGTTAAGGAGTGCTGTTCAGAAAAGCATGTTACTAGCCTTATTTTATAAAACTGACACTTTAAGTTTATTTGTTTACATGCCTGCTCAGGTTCTGGTTCTGCTCAGGTTCTGGTTCTGCTCAGGTTCTGGTTCTGCTCAGGTTCTGGTTCTGCTCAGGTTCTGGTTCTGCTCAGGTTCTGGTCAGGTTGTGGTCAGGTTGTGGTCATGTTCTGGTATTTTAAGTTGAGCTGCTTATTTTAAATTAGACATTTATACTGTTGCACTAAACTTCAATGTGAAGAATTTTATTTTAAATCTTATTACTTGATTGTTCAATCTACCTCACAGAAGTACTCTGTTAAATGTTAAGGTAAATAAAATAAAAATTAAGGGACATCTGGATCTGTTTCTTTTTTTTCCCCTTCATTTTAAAAATGTATTTTAGAAGTATCGGATCGGGACTCGGTATCGGCCAATTCCTAAAATTAAAGGACTCGGACTCAGAAAAACCTGATCGGGACATCCCTACTTCAGACTATGGATGCGCGATATATACGATATACGGTAGAAACGATAGAAATTTAGCCTACGATAGGGATCTGTCTTCTACCAGCTAACCGCAGAAAATCAGAGTTGTCAGATTTAATCTTTACTTTTTTTAGTTTAAAACTGTGCATAAGTGGTGTTGAAGTCTTTTCTTTGAGTGCTAAGTAGCGAAGCTAAGCTAACTTTGTCCGGCTTGCCATAGTGTTGCCATATTCGGACGCATGCGCAAAACTAGGGATGCACCGATAAATCGGCCGGCCCATCGATCGGCCCCGATTTCCTTAATTTGGGGAGATCGGTGATCGGCCGATCTTTAAAAGGGAAGCCGATTTTATCCACCGATCGCATCTGCCTCCGCAAAGGTCGGAAAATCATGAAAATTTAGGGTGCATTTTGACCTTTTAACACCTGAAAATCGGTATCAGCCAAAATCGGAATCGGCAGGTCAGGCTTTCTAAAAATCGGTGATCGGCCAGAAAATTGAAATCGGTGCACCCCTATGCAAAACGCTGTGTTCCGTCGAAAGTTTTTTTTTTTTTTTGTGGAAAGTTAAAGTGAAGGCACAGCTCTACGTTTGTTCTCGCGTTAAATGCTCGCGTTTTCGCTCCAAATTCTTGTTGTAATTCGAGCAGCTGCGCGCAGAGCGTTTACCTACGGTACAAATTGAGGTTGCTGATTGGTCATTTGCTGACACGCCTACTCAATTGATTGACAGGTCGGGTGGGGAAGAAAAAAAAGCACGAGCTGGCTCTGGCTGCAGCCGCTGCGGTGTTCTAAACTTTATATGTTAATAAAAAGTTCTAAAAAATAAAAACAGGGAGCGCTGGTCCTGCAGCCCACAGCCCATCAGGAAATATTTAGAATCTCGCGCATTTCAGTCATGCAGTCAACGGAGTGAGGAGGAAGCGATTACTTGACTTTTGGCAAAAAAACAAAAGAAAAGTCCAGATCAGTGATGAAAAAGGGGAATTTAATACATTTGTGTCACATACAAAACAGTCAGGCGCCGGGCAGTTTATTGTGAGACAACGCGCCTCGCGTACGCGGTTGTAAAATTTGAGCTTTGCGCGTTCGTGCCCTGCGGAGCTACGCTTGTGCCTCTGCATACGTACGGCGTACAGTGGCGTACTGCCTAATGCCACTTTCACACCAAACGCATCAAAATGCTCCCAACGCACCGTGTTTGCTGCTTGTCACCAGATGTGTGCCCACCATGTGTCGTTGTGTCCCTGGGCAAGACACTTAACCCCGAGTTGCTCCTGGTAGGTCTGGATGGCGCCTTGCAAGGCAGGCTACCACTACCGGTGTTTGAATGTCTGAATGAATGGGTAGATGGCTGGTATTGTAAAGCGCTTTGGGGCTCCTAACAGGGGGCTGGAAAGCGCTATATAAATAAGCTCCATTTATCATTTACCATTTACCATGTGTGTTCACACCGAACGCGCGCAGTTGGAGCAGCGTCTGGCTCCCTTCCCGGTCAGATTTGTTTTGTTTTCTGTTCACTGGGCAGTAGGGGTGGGCGACTGGGCGATATTGCCAAAAAATGATATCACGATATATTTTTTGAAATAACCCGATAACGATATCACAGACGATATTTCACATTTTCTCCTTTTATTGAATCAACCAAACAAATGTGTAATTTCAAAATGACTTTTCATAAACGGTCACCAGAATACAAAAAATAAATTCATATTTAACAAGCAAAAATATATATACCGCACCAGCCGCCACTGACACGTACGTGTGCGGTAATGACTATTCTAACACTTTAACACATTTTAAGTCAAAGTCAAAAGTCAAAGTCAACTTTATTGTCAGATCTGCAATATGTACAGTGCAGGACATACACAGGACCGAAATTGCGTTTCTCTCAGTCCCTCGGTGCAACAGTAAACATCTAAACATTGAAACACTGAAACATATAATAATAGACATAAGCATAAAAATAGTAAAACTAACACTGTCCTGAGTTGTTTTTTTTTTTTTTTTTTTTTTTTTTTTTTTGCATAGTGGTATAAAAAAAGAGTATAAAAAGTATAACTAAAATAAACTAAAGGTTTCTAGCATTGACATTTGCAAAGTGGCAAAGCAGCGTATGAGTCAATGTACACAGTATATGTATGAGGTAGTAGTTGATGTTGTTGTAGAGGCAAAAAGTGGCATATGCAGTAAGGCACATTGGGCATCCCTAAATAAGACCGAGCACACTGTATATGTATCAGCAGTGGTGTAGACAGTGGTGTTTAAAAGAGCATACAGTAAATAAAAAAATAAATTTCTTACTTTGAGCGGCAGCTTCTGTCATCAGTTTGCCTGTTGGCTCCAGCTGTTGGCTCCAGCTGTTACGTCTGAGCTTCGCAGCTTTCTGTAGCACCACGCAGTTTACACCCTTTACAGGAAGGACTGTTAGTATCCTAACTTCATACAGTTGGAGACAGAAAAAGTTTTAATAACTTACCGAAACCCGTCTGTGCGCGCCGCCTTCAGCTGCATTTGTTAGCATTTAGCCCCCCCGAATCCGCAGCTCCGGGCAGTCCGGTTTAGCTGCACCTCCTAAAAGGTTGTCGGCTTTATTATTCCAAGTTAGCTCGTTGTCCCCCGATGTCTTCGGCTTACAGTCCGACATCGAGGCGAGCTCCAGGGACCTCTGATCGCTCAAAGCCGGCTGCCCGGTGAAGCTACGAGGATGCAGCTATGAGGCTAATGTTAGCTCGTTCCTCCTCCTCGGGTCCGGTGTGCGCGCGCATGCGTATTAACAAAATGTAGGGCATCTCCACATGAAGGCAGTCTCCACGGAACACCGGCTGCTGTCTGCTGCTTCACGGCTTCACGCGGTCCACAGTGTCGTTTTGCTTCGCCCATCGTTCCTCCACAAAACCACCGTTATCGCACAAAGCAAGTTAGACGCAGTCAAATGACGTCATCATAGGATGCCGCAATATAATTTTTTTCACCGGTGTCAAAAAATCCACCGGTATTATCGTAAACGAGACGATATGGCCCACTCCTACTGGGCAGATAAAATCAGCTGTACGTGAACCGCGTTACTACTTGAGTGGGTTTTCTACGAGCCGAACTGCAGCTCCTAAAGTCTTTGTTGAGATTAAAACTAGGGGTGCACCGATTTCAATTTTCTGGCCGATCACCGATTTTTAGAAAGTCTGACCTGCCGATTCCGATTTTGGCCGATACCGATTTTCAGGTGTGAAAAGGTCAAAATGTACCTTAAATTTTCCAATCTTACTTTATTGTAAACAAAGTTTAACCATAAAAAAATCAGTTCATTTTACTCTTTCACTTGTTACATTTTAAATTAATTTTTATTTTCATTTAAAAATTTAAAAAACAAAAAAAGATAATGCAGCATGTGTAACATTTTCAAGTCAGTGGGTAATAAGAAATAACACTCGCACAGGTAAGTTTGTCCTCACAGACTTATTCCAGTCACTTTTTCATTAGTGGCAGGTTTTTCTTGATGAACAAAAGCATTTATGCTTTGTCACCAGACAGGCGACTTCTTTTCTCATCTACTACATGTCCAGCCAACTAAACAGGCGCTCACTTTCAATGCTTGTGCATGGGGCAGAGAGGTAGGTTCAGGCAAGATGAGGGAAACAATTTTCATTGATCCTCCAGTAGACCAATGGGTCCTGGCTCCTTTCGACAGGAAAGAAACAGGTAGTTCTGTACCTGCATAGCTGAAGGGCTGGCCAGCTGCTGCTCCTTTTCAATGTTCTCCTTTAAGATTTCATCTTGAACTGCAAACAGTAGACTACACCTTTTTGCTGCAGATTCATCTCAGGAGGTCCCACTTCAGAGAATGTTCCTGCAGCAGGTGTGCATCTGGTCCCCCCCTCTGCTGAGAAGTAGTGATTCTTGTACCTTGTTTTGCATAAACAAAGAAAGATGGGTCAATCATTGTGTTTTGTATACATTAAAAGTTTTTTTTAATTGCATGTAAATAAAGAAATCATATAAATGCATTTCTTTATTTACATGCAATTAAAAAAAACATTTAAATTAAAAAATAAACATTTCTTGATTGAAATTTTCAATAAAGAAATTTTTATTTTAAATTTAATTTAAACGTTTCTTGAAATATAGCAGTAGGTTGTAATTGTGACTAAAATAGAATATTCACAGTTACTTACCTTGGATCCAGAGTAGTGGTCAAGATGTACAGGGGCTTAAAGCTGCAGTATGTAGCTTTTTTTATGAACATATTTCTTCACTCTGTCACTACCTCCTGACAGACTGATGTTAGCCAGGTAATCTCTGAAAAAAAATAAAAAAAAATATTGTCCCCTTGCTTCTCCAGGTGGTAAATAAGCATTTCTAAAAAGAAAAGGTGACCCGCCATTTTCCAGCCAATAAAAACAGAGTTTGTAACCAGCCAATAAAAACAGAGCTTGAATTTGAATCAGCCAATAAAAACAGAGCTTGAATTTGAAATTCAACAGACCACAAGGGGGCAGAGCCACATATGGCTCTGAGGGGGAGGGATCAGAATGCTTTGCCTGTTGAAAATATTTCTAACTGCTGCAGTTCTACAGAAACTGCATACTGAACCTTCAATGTTGATGAATCTTGTCACAACAGCCTCCCTCCAGCAACGTAGCTTTGGCTTTACCCACACCACGGTCTGTGCTGGCTTGCCTCTCCGTTTGAGTGCAGTGATGGCTGGGATTACAGTTTAAGAGTACTTGATTACGTTCGAACTGTTCATCAGTCCACTGTGTAGTAAAACTTAACATGGACATTAAACTTACATCAGAAGTCCAGATGTCTGTTGTAAAGCTGAGAGTATTTGGATTAGCTTTTAGCAGGCTGCGGGTGTCTCTCATAACTTGGCTGAACAACTCCAGTAATGAAACATCAGAAAAATATCTCCGCCTCGGCATATTGTGGACTCGCATGCTTCATCAAGCTTCTAAAACCTTTGTCCTCAACGACTGAAAAGGGCTGGTCGTTTTTTTTTTTTTTTTTTTTTTTTTTTTTTCCATTTATAGATGGCCTCCCTTCACACCTTTTAGCCATCCTCTCACTCCAATATTTTTATTTATTTTATTTTTTTTTAGAGAGAAAGAAAGAAAAGAGAAAGTAAGGCAACAAATCAACAATTATCAACCAAAAGAGCACAAGGCAAACACACCCAACCTCCGTCCACAATCCTGCAAAGCACATGACAGAACACAACAATGGAACATACATGCATAAAGACTAATAATATTCATGAGCTTGCAGTAGAATTCTATAAATACACATACCCATATCTACAACTATATATATACAGTAGTATACATACATATACTTTTATATTCATTTATATATATACCCATCTACATATCTACAGATATATATATACAGTAGTATACATACATATACTTTTATATTCATTTATATACCCATCTACATATCTGCATATATATATATTGTTACGTGGGCACACTTTTTTCAGTCTTTTGTTTGTTTGTTATTTTTATTTTTGGCACCTTTTTGACAGTTCACTGGTGAAGGGGGCGGGGCTCAGCCACACAAGTGGTTTTAGCTGAGCTGGCAGCACACCTGGGGGTGATGAGAAGATTGGACTGACAGTGATTCAGTGATGGATTGATGGAGTAGCGTGTGTTGGAGCGGCTGTGAGGCTTTTGGGCTGTGGGAGCTGCTGTGGCGATGACGACGTGTAAAAGAAGGATTTCAATTTGAGACGGTGCGGGTGGACTCTGGGGGAACAGAGTCCTCACCTCGGGCTGATCACCCAGAGGGGGGCGTCGGATGTTTTTGGCCGGGAGGAAGAGGAAAAGTTTGTCCTGGATGAACGGCTGGACGCAGTAATGTACCGGGGAGTTTACACGCCTGCTGGCCGGGAGGAACAGGGTTTGTCCTGATGAACCGGCTGGGCAGTGGGGAGTTTACACGCCTGCAAACACAACCACCTACTAAAATCACAAGTGGTGCGTTTTTAAGAAAAGAGGAAAACTATAAAGAAAAGCAACAACAACAATTAATGAACAGATCATCTGACGGATGAAGCACCGTGTGGGCTCGCCCCTTTAAGGATGTCAGCTGGTGGAGAAACTCTGATCAGACATCTTAAGGTAAGCCCCAAACCTCACTCTGTGTTCTGTCAGGTGCCTGTTTAGTTTCTTTCTTTTCTTTTTTTCTTATCACACACTTTTAGTTGCGACCACTACTCTCCATTAAGCAGTGATAATATAAGAGCGAGCTGGGGAGGGAAGAGGTTTCGTAACAATATGTATATATATA